>CM075856.1:93667034-93722034 GCA_037975125.1 Latrodectus hesperus
TAGCAATTATTTTTGTGACTCTAAATCATCCCTTTCATAATGGTGGTTTTTAAAATTATATTGAAAAGTCGTCAAATATATTATGTTTATCTTTATTTTCTATTAGGTAACGAACAAAATTTTTGCTGTTAAAAAAACTAAAACGAGAGTGATTTACAGAAAGAGTTGCTTCATTCAAACTTTGAAGTAATTTTCATTGGCTTTCAGCATTTTCTTCTAACCTGTCTCCAAATGCGCTGTAAAATCCGGAAATTTTAGATGCAAAAATCTCCTTGAGTGCTTGACCCAAATCTTATTAATTGACCTGTATCTCCATATACGTATGAATTTTTGAAATTAGTGCCTCGAAAAATGTTTCATTCATAGTACTAACACCAATCGCCATACATATTTGGATACTTGATGCAGCTGTTTACAAGTTTGCTTTGAAGTCGCAATGCAAACAATACAGAACGAGCACCTTGGACATTTCCGTTAGTTTTACTATTGCATGAATTATAATAAGATAAAAGTACGTAATTGACCAAAGTATCTTTTAATTGATATACTGCTATTCTTTTCCGAAACTTTTTTAAACCACTTAATATACTCAATTGCGGGCCCTTTCACAGGCAAAGTAAAAATGTCAAGACTTTTATTGGCTATTTTAAAAATGCTTTTATTCTGATTATTATTAATTCAGAATATTTTGTGCTCATTAATTATTTTGATGCTATTGATTCAGCTGTACTTAATTTGTATAGCGACTGTGTTTAAAGAATAGATTTAAGTGCATTAAGAATATTGAGACAGTGGAAATACCTACCTATATTGAACACGAACTATACATTTTTAAAACTTAATATAGTGGCAAATCAGTCATACCAAGACCTACAGTGCCCATATCTGTTATTATTACCTAGTTCTCTGGGATAATAATTTTTTAACCCTTTTAAAAATTAGTAATTGCCTAAAATGAATTTTTAAATTTTAATTTTTTTTAAAATTTATTGTATGTTTAGAGACATTTATAAAATTGAAATGTAAGGAACGAGATCAAAGTAAAACAAAATCACGCATTCGAATTGCACAATAATTTCATTAGTTCGCGAATTTTAACAAGCTGAAGAAATACTATTTTGCATGTATATAATTCCCAAGAATTAAATATATAAGGCAACATCACTTAAAATGTTAATTTCTGTAAGAAAAATAGTAGAAACTATATTAAAAATTTAAATATTAATTCAAGTTATATGAAGAAACAAGGTAATACATTTTTCTTCATTTTATTAAAATTTTTACATAAAAAAACGTGCCAAGAAAATTCAAATCAAAACTACAACAACTGTAATGATCATAATATTTTGTTCTAAAATATTTCCAAATATACATGAAAAGAATTTCATCTTGATATTTTTTCAAAAAAAATTATATATTTAGGAAACTGTTAATATTACAGAAAACAGAATTTATTTTTGAACTTGTTCTCGTAAATGCTTATCTTCAAGATGTGACCAAATCTGGTATAAAATATATTTTCTATAGTAAAAATCGAAAAAATAAATAATGTATTTTTTGTCAGAATAGCAAAAAGTTATGTTTACATTAAATATTTTTGAGGTTTATCCGAATCCAACTTCATCGAACATAATTTTTTTCTCAACAGAAATGCCAAATAAAAATATATTTTATTACAAAGTTTTATAAAAAATATTTTCACTGCCACTGCTGTGATGGGATACAGTAACAAAACATAAAATTTATATGTGTAAACTTCCTGTCTAATAAAACTAACGTAAAGCTTGAGCTTCACCACGTGTGTGAATATTTCTTATTAAATATTTAAGTTTTAGTCACGTAAAAATCATATATTAGCCACATAAGAATTTCAATATTTGCGTAGATATTTTTTTTAAAGAAGCTAAATATTTATGCGCTTTATGTTATATAGTTTACAGAAATTTATTTAAAAGAAACAACATTGAAAAGAACACCTTATAGTAATAAAAATTCCTTTAACTTATAATAGTTAAGGTATACTGAGTTTCTAAAGTATAATATCTTTTACTTTACTAAACTTTGGTATGTAAAACTGATCAAAAGAGTTTGGAAAAGGTATAACAGTGTAAGGAGAATTTTTATCCGATACCAAAAATTTAGTCTTATGTATTATCATATAACAGTTTTTTAAAAAATTTATCTCTACTTTTATAAACACTATTATGATTTTAAAGGTACAGAGAAATGTGACTCTTTTTGATATTGCGCATTATTGCAAGACATACCGTGTACCCAATATTTTCTATTTTATCATGCTTTCATTCATTGAACCCAAAATTTTCTAAATATTTTTTATTTATATTATTTATTTATATTTAACAGTATATCACTCTTAGCCACTCTCCAGTCTTTAGTCCAATTAAAAAACTTACTCTATATCCCCTAGATACAAAAGAGCAAAAGTGGCGTGAAATTCAGCTTTCTTCAGAGAATTACCTATCCTATCCTAATTAACCATGTCTGAGTATGTGCCTTTATATTTTAACTTTATATTCTTTTGATAGGCTGTAAATGAAACGTTGATATTTCAGCATTTGAAGACTTTTTGTAGAAGATTGGTTGAAGTACCTGGAAGTACCTGGAATGTGTCACTTTTGTATTACTAAAAGCAAATACGCTGTGATTATTAATATATTAAATATATCTTAGCATCATATGACTCTTTTTTGTTTGAAATTACCATATGTTATTTAATAGTGCCATATTTTGCTTTATTTATTTCTATAGTGACAGTTTTAAATAAGTTAGCGACTTTTTCATTGTATGCCAGTCTTTAATTTACAGGCAGTTCAAACATTCCATTTAGCATCACATAACTAATGGACCATTTTGGTAGATTCTAGGTACTTCAATCAATCTTCGACATTTGTCTTCAAATGCTAAAGTATCAACGTTTAATTTACAACCTATTAAATTAATATAAGGTTAAAATGTAAAGGCACATATTCAGACCTGATAAATTAGGTCAATTTTCCGAAGAACGCTTAATTTCACGCCATTGTTGCTCTTATGTATCTAGGGGATATAGCGTAAGTTTTTTAACTGGACTAAAGACTGGAGAGTGGCTAAGAATGATATACAGTTACAGTTGAACTCCATTTACCCGAACTTAGTCTATCTGATTATCCGAATAGCTTTCAGAATTTCAGAAAAATAAATTTGACTGTAGAAGAAATAAAAAATGAGAAAAGGAAAAAAGCTCAAGAAAAGGAAAGGTAAGAGAAAAGATGATATGAGAATAACGTGTCAGTTGAGACATTCAAAAAATATTTTTTTCGAAAATTACTTGATGTTCAGAAGTTAATGCAGAAGATCTGTGGATTATGAGATCCTAGATTTTAAAGTGCAAATGATGGTAAATTTCTTGACAGTGGCGATGATGAAGATGACCTTAATGTCCAAGTCAAAGCAGAGACAGGACCGTTAACTAGACTTCGAAACTGGTTTGAAGTGGATGGAATATCAACCCGAGTGGGATTACATGCATAATCTCATTGTCAAGCGGATGCTTGAAGCGGGTACTGAAAAACGGATGAAGACAATCAAACAGCTGACTCTGCTCAAGTTGTTCAGCAAGCAATGATTTGCGTTAAAAACGCTGTAAAGTAAAGTAAACACCAGCTGAGGTCCCTGCACCTAACCCTGAAAGGGTTTTACCAGATTTGATGGACCCCCTGGAGAGAAAAGAAAACGGAACACAGTACAATACAAAACAATACAATTATGCTTGCAATCATATGGAGACACTGGAAATTATTACTTTTACACCAGCACCTATAAGTACATTAACGTATAAAAGTGTTGCTTTTTCATTTAATTAATTAAATGAAAATGCAACATTTTTACACGTTAGCTTTTTTCTTTAAAAACATCTAGTTTGTTCTCCAATTCTTAACATATAATAATTAATAAGAATGGATACTTTTCTCAATTAATGGAAAAATATTTTATTATCTGAATAGGGTCCGGTCCTTATTCGGACAATCAAGTATTTTTCGTTTAATTGGAGCTCTACTGTTCGATAATTGTATTTCTACTGTATATATTGATAATTTATATCCTTTTAATTGAAGTTCTTCACTGTATATACCGATAACTGATTTTACGTTAATTGGAGTTCAACTATATATATATTTTCTCTTAACGGACCTCCGCAAACATATGTGCATTTGAATTTTTGAAATAAATAAGAAGTCATTAAGTTAATAGTTATTTTTTTATTTACAAAAAAATAACGCACCACAACATATGAACTTGTAAAAACGAATCTAACTTAATCATATATATAGTTATATATACATCCATATTATCTTGAATTCTCTTATAAGTATCCTAAATTTATATGAATGATCATTAATAACCAAAAATCAATTTTCATGAAAATATTTGTAGTTTAGTTTTTACCTTCACGTGTATCACTAATGAAGACAAATGAATAATTTTGAATTCTGGCACAACAACAGGAAGTTGAATAACTATTTCTATTTCCATCTTAATAGTCTTTTTATGGTAGCACGATTTTGTTAACTGATTAGACACCACGTAGTGGAAAACAAAATACTCGAAAGAAACAGTAAAAGATTGTAGCATCCACTGCAAAAATTGCCTTCCGTAGAGCTTTTTTATAGATTGTAGGCCGTATTCACGTGTCACAAAGGAGAAAGCATTGAAAATGCCAAGCACCCACCCCGATAAACTTACATATGTATTAACATGTTAAATGAAAACAAATAACTGACCCTACAAAAACATACTTTATAAAGCGGACATACTGAATTAAAAACGAATTCACATTCCTATGGTCAAATAACTGGTAACTGGTCATCCTTTCATAAAATTATTATATAAATATGTTTATATTTTCAATAAAGTTTTGCAGTAAGATACAGTTTACATGAAAGTTTTAAGTGATTGTTACTTTTTATAGAAAAATGAGAGAAAATTATTACAAGATAGGATGCTTCGCTGACAAGTGCACAATTTGTTTCAGTTTTATAGAAATGTTGAAGTGAAATAAAAACATAAATAAATTAAAATAAGTTTTTTTAAGATTTTCTTTTCATCAACTTTTCTATTCCTATGTGAAAAGATTCCAAATTTATACGTTTTATTGTTAATATTAGCATGGATTAACAATTTTAAGAATTTTTTTAGAATTCTTAATGCATGCTAATATTAACAATAATTTCAAGAATTGAATTAGTCAAAATCGAGAAAAAATTTAGTAGTGGTATATCTATTTTCATCGAAGTATGAATTCAGAATGTTCAGAAGAAAACAACAAATTAATAATTATTTAACTCTTTAATTAATTCAAATGTGATACAATTTTTTAAAAGACAAACGCATATTTGAAAAAAACAAGGTTTATAATCTTTTGTGGGAATCAAATGATATGATTAGAATTGATTGTTAAAGGTATGCTAAATTGCTATTCTAATGTTTCTCAATGCGTTATAAAATCAATTTAAAGATCATGAAAAAGGTTTTCTTAGTTATGAAAATTATTTTATTACAGAAGATTAGAAATCGTAGTACTGAAAAAAGGAATCCTCTCCAACACTATTTTAATTTATCCAATATTTCAATTAGTCTTAATGTTTGGTTAATCCACATCTAAATAACAAGTTTTCTGATGAATTCATTCCTTTTATTGGACCCTCGTAACAAGATTTTTTGATTATTTATTAATATATTAATATGATATTATTTTGATTTGTAATTTAATAAAAGATATAATAGTGATGAGATTGAGGTAATAAGCACATATATGTTTAATTAACAGGATTAAAAATTAATAATAAATGCATCAAAAATTAATGCATTTATTATTTATTAATTCTTAAAATAAAGCAGGTATCCATATTTTAAATAGCAATTTATAACATCTTTTCGCCATATTAATTAAATTTTTAAGTCAGTACTATTTTTCTAAATTTACTCTTTATTGGTCATGTTTGTATTATATTTTTGTATTTATAAATATTTTATTTCACATTTATAAATTTCGAACTAATTATTAAATTCTGAATGAAAAGTAAAAAATTATACTATGAAAATTTAACAGACAGGCAAAATGATATCAAATATAATCCTATTTTAAAAAAGTTGGTCAATGTATATTAAGAATCGTTAGTTTTTTTATGAGAATTTTTTAAATACTTTTGTGTAAATAATGTTGTTAAAAGTATATCAATTTTAAGATATCAAAATTTTACAATAAGACTCAAATTTACAAGTGGTAAAATATCGACAAATGCATTAAAAAGATATAGATTTTGTAAAAAATTAAAGAAATATTTCCAAGATCATATCATTAAAGATTGTACAGTAATTAAGCTTTGCATATAGTATAAGCTTTGCATTATTTAGTTAAAATGGTTTTACACTTCCCTTTGCTGAAGTATCAGGGATTAAACCCATAAAATTTATATTTTTTAATTTCAAAATTTTGAAAACAAATTAAATTTTATGAAAAATTAATTACATCCACTCTTGCAATATAGATTTTAAATCTAAACTGTAAGAGTAAATTTTATCTTAATTAAAAAATATTAAAAAAATATATTTGTCATTTAATCTATAATGACACAATTGCTGCTGCTTTCAAATAAATATTTCATCTGAACATTCTCTCTAGCGAATTTCATGTTATCATCTCAAGATAAAATTTTAATTTGAAAATTTTGATTGATAACTTGAGATATTTTCCAAGAATCTAAGTGATATTCCATTTAAAATATGTATTGATTTTATAGCAAGTACAATATATACAGTATTTTATAAATACCATCTCAGTAAACGAATTATATATATACACACACACACATATATATATATATATATATATACACATACATACATACATATATATATATATATATATATATATATATATATATATATATATATATATATATATATATATATATATATATATATATATATATATATATATATATATATGTATATATATATATATATATATATATTATTGTATATATGTATGTTGTATATATATATTATAATCTACATTGGTACAAAACTTGTTTTAATCTAATTGAAAATTTAAAACTAAAATCTATAAAAAGTGATAATATAAAGTAGATGTATTTTTTTTATTCATTTTTAGAAGTATCATACTCATTTATTTGATTTTTTTTTGCTAGTAACTTTCATGGTAAAGTGGTAACTTGTTATTTACTTTTCAGTTTTTTAGATTTATATATACATGATAATTTTCCAAAAAATTGTCAAATATTACGATAGTTAATACAGTGTGAGTTGATAAATTATTAAAAGGGCTATATAATGTTTTTGTTTACACCCTTCTATTATTGTGAATCAAAGATGTCGAAACAAATCTCATAATTTTTTTGAAATTAATAGAATTAACTGAAAATGAGCTGAAGAAATTTATAATGTACAGATGAGGAGTATCTTCCATTGAAGATTAAATGAATAAAACCTTAGTCTTAAAATCTATTTTTATATTTAAAAGGTGGAAAAGTGTATGAAATGAAGACTTTCTATATTTCACTATTTTTATTTTCTATTGAAATTACAGTATTATTTTTTATATACTTAAGTAACGAAAGAAAACCACTTTAGACGAAATTTCTTCGAAAGTGGTCTATTGATTTTTGTAAAAGTTTGCAAAAAATGTTATTCTTAGAAACCTCTAAAAAGTTTATTTAATCTAAAAAAATGCAGAAATTTTTTGAAGCTCACTGGAAACCTGTGATTGTATGAAAGAAAGTGTTACGCGCGAATGATTTAATACATTTTTCTCATTTACTAAAAGCGTTTTTTTAAGATAAGTAGCATAATTTTAAATTTCAAAGGAATAAATTTAAAAAAATTATTAAAGGCAATTTCAAAAGAAATAGTTCATGCCGTAATTCTATGCCTAACTATTCAAATATATTTCAATTTTAAGAACAAAGATTTATTTCTACATTTTTTTTATATTAAGTGGTTAACTTTGAGGATTTCTTGTGATTATCAACAGAAAATATAAACAATATAATAGAATTAGAATATATATTATGATAACACAATGAATATTAAAGTGCCATGTGATGGAAAAATTTCTAACCTTTGTCAGACTTCTTTGAACCATGACAAGTGTTGCAGCTCAAAATGATTTCAATTGTAAATTACTGGCATCCTTCTGATTTAATATACCGTCATGTTATTCCTTCAGCAATCCATCAACTACTAAAAAGTTGCTAATGCATGTTTTTCTTCACTATTTGATATTTGAATCAAATCCCATATATGATCATGGCTATCGATCTAGAAGATCAATAAGTTGCACAGACCAGACACCAATTGCCCGGAATATCGTTTCGGCAATCACAAACGATTTCGATCTCAACCCCTAAAGGGAATTGCGATCCTGGAAAATTAGAAATAATGAAACCAAAGTTGCATTCCAAAAAGATCGCTGAACAAATTTTCTGTTTAATCATTTGTTCAATTAAATCAAGAGATCAAGTCTATTCTATGTAAATCGGTCAAATATTGATATCATCGGTTCACGTAGCGCTGTGTTGGCTCATGGGTACTGACCATATTGTGTGTGTGAATCCCTGAAATCATCTCTTAGCGATTGAAATCTTAGTTTATATGATTAAATAACCTATTAAAATGTTATTGATATATTAATTCTGCCAATAATAGGATTCCAAGAATAGTATGTAATTTGTAAGGTCATTCTTTTTCTGCTAAACCTTAACAACATAGAGTTTCTCTGATTAGCTTTTAACTTGGATAAGGTTGTTAATAGGTTTGCCGTAATTCTCACATTATTTATTGTGGTCATTTAACAAAATGTTGCTTATTTATAGAAATGATTATTTTACGCAAACGTCATTAGTCACGGTCATCAAGTAGATGTGATCGGCACAGCATAGTCCACTACGAAAAGAAATGTCAGAAACGATGCGTAAAGACACATTCTCAACAATATATGAACCACTGAAGTATCATACGGTTTTTAAAATGTAATGATCTTCCTTGAGTTTGCACTTTTAACATTTATGACTTTCACGTTTCGTAAATTCCGCAAATTTTCCAGAAAGCTTTTTATATTAAATACAGTATAAGTAAACACTTTAACAATACGCAATGACAATAAAAATTTAATTTATGTTCATTGTTATTTTGTCGTTTGTATGTAATATTATTGTGCTATATGAATGATTTGTTTGCCAAATCGATTAACTTCATTAAACAAGAAGTCGAAAAAAATGTTAAAAAAGCATATAAATTTTTTTATTATCAAAATGAACCATGTCATTTACATATAGTTTTTGTATTGTTAATTCAAATTAAAAGTGGATTTTCTTGAATGCATACAGTTATATATTATTTACAACTTTGGATTTAAAATTTAATAAAAATTTTAAAGTGGAGTTAATCGATTTAGCAAGTGAAACATCCTTATATCCCATTAATTTTGAAGTTTATTTGTGATAAATAATAAACGAATACATTTTTAAAAATATTATGAACACACAAAATTGTTTTGACTCTTGATGGAATATATCATTGAAGAATAATTACTTTAATTTTAGTTTAAGAATCATTTATATAAATATAGTTTAATAAGTCAGAGATTAGCTGAACAGATAAAAAATATTATAAATATTTAAAAATGTATAATAATTATTTACAATTGAAACTATGAAAATAAGTGCATTTTTGGAAAGCAATATGTTCCAAAAATAGTTTAATTATGTTATTTTCATATTTTATCATAAATTAATTTTTACATATTTTCTATCATAAATAATAATTTCATTTGAATAGTTTGTTTTATAAAATAAAAAATAAACTGTGGCTCTGGATGTTTACTGCGACATAATGAACATCTAATAAATCTTATTGAAAAAATGTTTCTGAAAGAATTATATGGTCAAATACTTAAAATGATTTTTGACTGTGTCAGGCTACTAAATAAGCGATGTCAAATAGTAGATTTCATAATAAATTGCACAATTTCTCGGTTCTGGGAAAATATACAATATCAGAAACGTATTCAAGTTTTGTAGGTACCTCAGCTTATATGAAAAAAGAGGTTACTGATATTCAAATCATCATTAGGCTATAGTACTTAACACGTTAAATAGAATTAAAGAATCTATAGGGAATCATGTATTTTATAAATGTTACATCATTTTAGAAGTTTTAATTGCACATTTTATAAATCCATTCCTTATTTAATAACTTATTAAGCAATACATAAAATATCCCATTCTCATATTTAGAAGCTAGTTTTTCATGGATAAAAATAATTATCTTTATTTTTCAATATATACAGACAATAACATTAAATCTAAGATTCTTGCCAGTACTTACAGTAAAATAAAGAGCAAGGTGTTCTGCAAACTAAAGCACATTCATCACACAAATGATATTCAAATAAGAATCCACTACAATGAAAATAATAGAGCTAATATCATATGAGATATAAATATAACATAATTACCGATACAGAGAGAAATTAAAAGTCTTTTAGATTTGCATTTGCTCCTGATTCAAATCCAACAAAATTAATTTCCTGTGGGGAAAACAAGAAACGAATGTGAAAAATATCATTGAACTTTATGGAATTTATATCATTGTGCAAATAAAAACTCACATAAAGAGAATCAAGAAAAAGAAAATCCATCTTTTCTTCATCAGTGCCAAGCTCCGTAAAATCAGAGACATGGCTTTAAGCAATTCTTGTCATTAAGTCCTCAGAGCAAATGGCGTTATGCCAAACACATGTTGATTCATTCTCATTTTTTCTCTCATACAACATCAATGTGAGTATTAGAAATGTTTCTCTATTTCCTCTGATGGATTGATTATATTTATATATTTCACTGCAAATATTGTTTATCTTATAATGGTCTAGCTCTATATATTTTCAATAAATGAGTTTATAAAAATCTTCTAAAATTGATTTAGAAGTAAAGAATAATTTAAAAATAATAAATTTGATTCCATATTTATTTAATTTTATTCAAATGAATTTATTTACTGATTTTAAATCTAAGAAAATTTAGAATGAAATGAATTTTTTAAATAATCTTTGTAAAAGTTTAAGAATAATTTAAATTTATTCTTAAATTATTTATAGATTATATATGTGCTTGTGTGTAAATAAAAATATTCAACTTATATGAAAGATATTTTTAAATATAGCATTATTAGGTTCATAAAAAACATTAAACTCTTAAATAATTGAGGGTTTTGCAATACTTAGTGAGTGTCAGATTTGTGTAATTCATTTACCGTCGTAAAATTAATCGTTTTCAATGTTTAATTAGGTGAAAATCATTAAATTTTGATTTAATTTGTATCAGTGTGATAGTTTTAAAGAAATAATTTTAAAAGTTGTTTTTGAATTTGAGAGTATATTTAATGAATTTATGATGGATTAAGTGATGGAGAAAAAGAGTTCTCTCTTCATAGTATTGATTTCATAAAAACTAAGGCAATATTTGACTGAGAAATAGCACATAATATTTAGAAGAATGTTAACAACACAAAAAGAGAAAAAATTGTGAGATTTAATTCAGTATATTTATAAAGTTTGTGAAGTAAATCAAAGTTTCCAAAGTGTGTTTAGTCAAAAGAAAAAATATTAACATATTTCAACGTGGTAAAATGAAAAAAAGTAGAAGAAAAATTAATCGATCTTGTTGAAAATTACCTTATGTTCCTTGAATATCTTTTTGTCACGTTGGCTTATGAGACTAAAGTAAATAATTTTAGGGTATTATTTGGGTGTTGCAGCCAAAAATGTCTTTCGTTTTTTCTGTCATTCATAAATTACTTTTTGAAAAAGGGTGGATTTTGAATACGTGATGTTTAGAATAATGCATTAGGCTCTAGCTATTTAATATAATTAAATTATTTTGTGTATGATTGAACACTAAACTTTAAGCAGCACGAGGGAAGGAATAATGCGAAAATTATTTCAAAATAATATTAGCGTTTAATTGCATTTTTTACCTGAAAATAGAGAAAATACAATTGTTATAAAATTTTAAATTCTGCACGAAAAATTAATAATATTTCAGAAATATTATGAGTGAATTTATTTAAGGCAATCAAGGTGAATTTCTATTAATAATTAAATGAATGGATACAAAAAGAGAAACATAAACATTTTAAGGGTAAAAATACATTTTTATTATACCTAAATACAAGACATAAATCATAATATTGGTATTTATTTAACTTTTATTTACAAATACAATGTTTTACACACATTTCACTATAACTAATAATTTAAGCATAAATAAAAAAACTTATATTCCGGTATTTTTTTAATAAACTATTTTTTCAACACACAATATTTCTTTATTATTAAAATCATTATTTTCATACTAGAAATAAATTGCATTATATAATAGAATATAAAACCAAAACGCACAAAAATAAAAACATAAAAATATGACATTAAAGTACATATTAATGCAAAATATTGTTACAGAAAATTGAAAACCAACAAAACTTTAAGTTCTTTTAATCTTAGTCCTATAAAATAAATAACTAATACACTACGAAACATTTATCAAGATTCTTGTCCATTGTTGTATTTATTGAAAAACAAAATCAAATTTCTATAAGATTTTGGATTCAGTATGAACTTTTCAAGAAGTATACAAAGCTTTCATTCTTAACAGGAAAGACACCAGGGGTAATATTTTACTGTCTTTAGTATATTCCGGCTTGTAAACTTTTTTCCATTCAGTTAATGTTCAATCTAACTGTTTAAATTTTAAACATCTCATAATTTCCAAGCAAATTTTATAAGATCGTTTTCAATTGTTATAATTTTCTGTAAGCTATTAACTCTTACTTTTTAAGGGTTTAAAATAATCTTTGCATTTTATGACAGCAGATGCCGACTGATGGTGGAGTGATTAGCATCATTAGCATAAAGGCAGTAGGTCCTGGGTTCGAATCCTGATTCGGATATGGCTGTTCCTTTCTCTCTCTCTGTGTGTGTTTTTCTATCCCTTCCCTTTCATCATAAAGGGCACACCCACTGGGTGCTTCACTGTATAAGATGGCTCCACCTTCACCCCCATGGAACGCTAAATAGATTAAATCCTTAGATCAACCTCTCATTCTGAAAAAAATAGCTACTCGTGCTGTTAATGCTGAAAAATATAATTGATAATTTATCGGCCCTAAATATCTCATTCTTAGTAAAATATAACACAGTAATAACAGTTAATCAGTTTGGCAAGTGAAACATCTATGTGGTCTAGTTTATGTTCTCTATCTATTTTCCCTCTCTTATATGGGTCAGAGTAAAACTGCACATGAAGAAAAATAAGCGATCATGCTAAACAAAACTTATTTCTGAAGCTGCAAAGATGTACGCCGCAAAATTCCAGAATATATTTTTCTCTATATATCGTGAGAAAACTGTTATTTTATTCCAGAAAGTACCCCTACAGACGCTGATAACTTGAAGTAAAACGCTAACGGAAGTTAGAAATAAGAGAAATTTTGTTTCATGTACAATATTACACCATTCCCAGCTATATTTGATACTTTCTTTGAAAAGCGGGATAAAATGGGAGTCTTTTCCTTATTCCTGAAGAACAGAATCATCTTCTTGTATTTTATTTGGCTTGTTTTTTTCTTAAGTCAGCAGTAATATTGTTTCAAAGAAAGATTTTACTGAAGGAAAGGAATTTATTCCGAAACATTAAATTCTTGGTTTCTTGCGAGAGAGTTCTCTAATCTAATCTTTTTTCTGTAACAATAATGAAAGATGCCAAATGGAAGATACTTAAAGAAACTTAAATGTTACATAGTTTGGAAGTATTTCTGCGTTTGTGTTTTATTTACGTCAAAAAATTATATTGTTACGTTGCAGAGTATTTTCTTTTCGATAGTTAATTTATGAATGTAATTACGAACTGTTTCCTATGGGTTTAGTGCATTGATTTTCACTTATTTTTCGTATGTTAAGTATATTTTTAAGTAAAATGAGTGGGAGCTGTACTTATTATGAAATGTCGTGGGGAAAAAAATTCTAAATTGCTTTTTAGAGGTAAAATCAAGTAGAAATTATTGTTAAAGAACAAAATTAATAATATGAAGATAAAAAATATTATATTTTTACTAATATATATTATTATTATTAAAAACAAGGTTTTAAATTAAAACTGTCTCATAAGAACTTATTGATGACCTCGAGGCTTGGTTGCTGAATAGCATCATTTTCATAATCGAGAGATGAGGGATTCCATACTGTTCCCAATCTTCGTGTTCGTTAATAGAAGTTAACCACTTAAAATAAGTCAGGCGAGGAAGAGGCCAGCTCAGGTGTCGACTTCGGCTCAAATGGTTTAAAACTATTATCTAGCCAAAAATTTGGACTACCATTTTGTTAAGGCAAATAAATGCAATTACATGCAAGTTATTTTTACAGTTTTTAAATCATTAGCAATAACTTGTAGAAAGTTCATTTTATTTTGTTTCAAATCTATTTGCTATCATGCACAAATTTGAAAATTTTCTCCTTAAAAATAACTGTTTTGTCACTTCTTACAATTTAATTTTGAGAAGATTTTTTTCTTAAAAAAAGAAAGAAACTGAAGGAATTGAAAAAAGTTTTTATTTTACTCAATAATAATGTTATGATATAATGTAAATACGAGAATAGATTATTCATATTTTATTAAATGATTCGACTCAGAGAACTGTTTTTTAGTAAGTTAAGATAAAGATTTTTGAATAAATTTAGAGAATCATATTAAAATCGTTGTTTTATTAAAAGTTAAAGTTATGTTTAATTTAATGGCCTTTTAACGGAAAATTTAATTTTTGTTATAAAACTGTCACCTAAGCAAGTATATTTATGATCTCTTAAATCATATGTATACTTATTCCTTATATTTTAAGATATAATCAAATGACAAACTTGTGTGTTAATAAATTACACAGGAAAAGTACGAAATAGTGCTTAAAATAAGTATATGAAATAGTGTATTCACTTTTTCAAATAACAGAATACTATAAAATTTCAACTTATGTTGTTGTTACTAATGACACTTGGACAAGCCAAGCTCGCTATGACTTGGCTATGCGAATTTAAGTCAAGGGAGCGTCTTTCGTTTTAATCAGAGCTCCATGAAGGTGAAAGTATGTCTTTGCTTTACACACATGCCACAGGTACCCGCTTATAGGGTAGGCAACCATTCACAACCTCATTCATACAAGGAAAGGACAAAGACAGGATAGATAGAGAGAGAAAAAGTACATCCATGCCCGAACCGGGATTCAAACCCAGGACCTCCTTATCCGCAGTCAGGCCACTAGACAAGTTGGGCGGCTTCAACTTATAGAAATATATATGATTAAATTTTATTTTATATTTTACATCATTATATATAATTATAAAAATGACAAGAATCATGTTGATAAAAACTTATAACAGTTATGTCCAAAAATTAATGGATCCAATCGAATTCTTACCAAGTCCTATCGAAGATTGACATGGTAAAGAAGTCTAATATTAGTCTCACTGTTGATGAAAGAGGAAGCTGCTTGTTCAGCTGTGAATTTCATTCCTTTTAAGAAGTTTAAAATTACGAAGTGATTCATTACACTTTATCACACTTTATTTAGTAAATAGGAAATGGGCTTGTGAAAAACTGCAACAATGCAAAACAGTAAACAAAATAACGTTATAAAGAAAATTCTGGAAAATATTGAAACATTTCCTTCCATATGACTAGTTAATTGATAACAAAATTGAAAAGTGTCTTGATATAGAAATTTACACTAAAATAGTTTGTTTTACTAGGATAATGCGTCAAAAACTATTGAAATATATTACTTCATTCATTACTTGATACTTAAAATTATTAATTCAATTCTTCAATAATTTTATGTGTTTTTCTGTGCCATTGTCAAATTATGTCAACATTTCATGAAAAAATCTGTAGTAGTGTATTTAAAATTGTACCTTAAAAGAGCTCTACAGTTAAGTGGGAAGTTGTTTAGAAAATCTAATTGTACACTTTAATCTAATCAATAAATCTTTATTTGAAAAATTATTAATAAAAATGGTATAATGTTTATATTGAGACTTAAATTTTAGATCAAATGTATGTTTCCTCAATCTCAAGGAAATAAATTAAAATTTGGCAATGATTAAAAAATCACAATAATTGAAAAAGGCTTAGATAAGAAAATCAGATAAATTTTTTTAAAATTAAATGTGAAATACGATATTGCTTAATTTAAAAATAATTATGTTTCCGAGAAAAACCGAAACAAATTGTAAGAGAATTAAAAAAATTAAATGTAAGAATACGTAATATTAAAATTGGTTAAAAATTTTGATACTGGTTCCCATTGTATTAAATAAAAACGCATTCATTGAGTAAAAGTAAATCTTAAATGGTTTAAATAGAAAAGAACAACTGTGTTGATTATACTTACGAGTTTAAATACGGATTATAAATAAATTATAGAACAGATACATTGTGGATGAAAAAAATTATATTCTACAAAATAGTTTTAATGTAAAAAAGACATTAAAAGTAAATACTTTTATTATTATTATTATTATGATTGACTGACAGAAAGGTTGATAAAAAAATAGTATTCCATCTTTTATTCTCCGATACTTTTTATTGCAGAAATCATTAATCCATTTTGACTTGTATCTATTGGGTTTAGAAGTAAGTTATAAAGGAAAAAGCTATCAGTGAAATCAATATGTATCTATCTAACACTTTTGATCGGGTTTTGACGGATGCCAGTAGTATAGAACAATTCGTCTTTTGATGCAATAAGATTATTAGCCAATTTTCAAACTTGCTTAATAGTCCAGAAGCAAGTATAGTACACAGCTTTGTGTGTGTACATAAAAGATATTTTAAATGAATGAGCTAATGATTCTATGCCAGATGTTTCAGAATTTCTCCAACTTTATTAACATGTACTTGAATGTTTTCCAACATGAATTTTCCCTCAGCATGGTGTGATTTACGTAAAGAAGCATTTTCTTTATAAATGATCACTTTTGATTAATTTCCTTTTCCGATCATAACAATTGTTCTTTATTGTGTTCAGCAGTTACATTAGGCACCAGCTGTTGGCAATAGCACTCTCGTCCCATCCCACAAAATATACAGGGAAGTGTTTTGTAGTTTGTTCATCTTGGTTATGACGCTATCGTTAGGAATCAATGTTGTTTAAGGTTTTGAATGTCATAACATATCATATTTTCAAAAGAAATTTTTTTTGGCATTGTTAGTTTAACAGATTCACATACTTCATCCTTCTTCTGGCTCAATGCATTTAGCACTAATGTTCTTGCACTCTGGATTTTTTCCATTACGCGTGAATAATTATAAAATTATTAATAAAAGACTCCTTAGTCCTAATTGATTCATTAACATCTTTTGCATTTGAAATGCATTTCCATCTGTTTGTGCATACCATGAAATGCATTTCCAGCAGTATCTAGAAATCTTCATGTCTGATGTACAGTGGAGCACCCTATTTCTAACTCAAATTAGTGAAATTTTCTCAAAGCCGAAAACAGCAAGACTTGGAGGATCCCACCTACTCATGACTGGTACGAACAAAACCATCCTGGGGCTGCCCTGGAGCTGAAGGGCAATAGGAAAGTGCAAACCACCATTACTACGCTCATTACTGGACATACTCGCACCCTTACATTCGTTCAGGGTGAGAAAGTGTCCCCTGTGTGCCTCAGGTGTAATTTCCACCAAGTTTCTCCGGACCATCTGCTCTCCTGTCTGGGTTTGGAGAAGAGAGATCTTTTTGAAGACCCTGCGCTGGTTCGGGACTTTCTCTGGGCGAACGATCTACTGGACTTGGTCTAGATTGTACTAGATCAAGTGGAATAAGGAACAACAATAATTAAAACGTCGAAAACAGCATTTACATTTAGTTTTTGGAATCATTTTCTCCTCAAGAACTGAATTAATTAACACGTTTTTGGCATCACTTTTTTCTTAATTAATGAAATTTAAAATAATATAGTGTTGAATGGATGATTTATTAAAAATTTGTATTCTCTGAAATTTCATAATTATTTTAACTTAACTTTCACTTTTTTCAGCTTCTGCATATGTTTGTCAACTTAACTGTGATTCCTATAATAAGAAAAAACAGCAGATTGCACTGGTTAGTTTATTATTTTGTAATATGTGATACACAAAATAAACACGCTATACGATTTCTTACTCCCTCCCCTTAAAGTAGTTTTCTGTTGTATTTTAAGAAAATTTTAGAAAAACATTTAATTTTTTAAGAATCTAATTTTCGGGATAATATTTAATAAAAGTTTAACCTTCATCTCCATAACAATATTTTACATCGAATGGTTTATATTAAGCAAGTCGACAAAAGAAGACTTCACACAATTTATCTTGCATCAAACGCAATTATAGTTAAATAAATAATGTGATTTTTTTTAAACATTATTTACCTAAATTCAATCGAATATACTAGTGCTTTGCTGTTAAATCAAGATCTCATTTTGTTTTAGAAGTCCAACAGTAATTTTCCAATTCACCTAATCATCCAATCAAAACAGGTGAACAGTAATTTCAAAATTTTGAGGGGATTCAAATTTTATTATTTAACTTCTCCTGCCATTTTAAAAAAATGAAATTTTGATCATTAAAATTTAATTGTTGCTCTGAAGAATCATTTATTGTTTCTCATATCGCTATGAAAAATGATACACAAGTTTCAAAATAACCTAAGTTTATTTTACATAATATTTAAATATAAGATAAATTTATTTATGTAATGTAAAATTCCACGTTTATCACTGCTCAGGGTTTTGTATATTAGTTTTATTACATATAAACATTTCATTTTATATTCATTCATGTCTGCAAGTAAATATTTCTTCCCTATTTTTGTTTGTTACCCTAATTGCATAAGCAAGAATGATGATTAACAAATATTTTCTAGCCCCAACTTTAAAAGAGATTGATCTTAAATACTTAAAACATAAAACACGATTTAATCTGAAAAAGTGCCCTTTGTTCTCGTAGAAATTTGAAAATTAATGTATTTATGCTATTGGCTTAGGAATCTATTCATGCCTTACAATAAAATGATACTCAAAAGAATAAATTAATATTGTTTCTGAGTGGAGTATTTTTATTAACATTATGATATGATTGCCACACATTCTGCTCAGTCAGGAGAATGTAATAACATTTACTGTTAATACCCTAACAATCTTCAAGGGAAAAATCTCAAAATAAACAAGATATGAGTCTGAGAACAGATTATGATGAGATCATCACCCCTTTTGCTTCTATTTCTATCCTATCACATAACAATAGAGGAATTTGCTCTGAAGAAAATAACTCAAGGATACATCAGGCAATTATTCAAGGAAAGAGATTTCATACATATTCATATAACATATATGAATATGTAATAACATATATGAATATGGAATATAACCACCTATTTTAGAATCTTCTGTACACGTAAATGTCATTCGCAAAGCAGGTACACTAAAGGTAATACTTATATATGGGGTAGAAATGTATTAATAAAATCTAAATGAGCAATATAGCATTAAATTAAAACCAAATAAAATTAATTGTTTGATAGTTCTAAAGTAAATAGGAAAGTTAAATCAATAATCCTGTATACATTACTTGTATACAATGACCTAATATACATCACCTTCTATACCTATATATATATTATTAAGAAAGGTGGAATACGGAACTGAAAAGTATTACGTTTTTAATATCAACAAATATTTAATTCAATAAAATATTACAATTTAAAATAAATTGTAATAATTATATTCAATAAAATATTAACTGCTGTTTCTCCGATACATCATGCCCCAACTATTATAGATTTAAATCATTGTGCAAATAAAATGCTATTTTTAGGTAGTTTGAAGTGTCAAACCTACGATTTGATAAAAATTTGTATCTGTTAGATCAACGTAAATCTCATAAAAGAAACGCTATAATAAAGGAGAATACAGTTATTCAGACGAACTATAAGAATTGACGTAGGCAAAAAATTTTACATTTAAACCTTATAAAAAAAATAAGTAATAGTTTGGATGATAGGTATCATCAATAGAAAATAATTCATACAAGAGTTTACAAAAATATGGTTGCGGAAAATTAAGGCTTTCCTCAATCACATGACTAAATTTTCAATTTTCAATCAATCTAAGAGAGATTAGTTTCTCGTTTTCATACCAACAATACAGTAGGATCGTTAGTCTAACTGTAAGCTGCCCCCCCCCTGGAAAATATTTGGAAACATTTTTCAAACATTAAATAAACATTCTATTTTTCAATCAATCTACTCTAAAAATTATAAATAACATATGTATCAAATGACAGATATACGCAAAGAAAAGTATAAAATATAAAGAAAACATGCTTCTCAATTTAATGCGACTCTTGCCAAGGTGCCAAGTGAAGGATACCGCCCCGGAGTTCAGTTCAGCAGTTCGTGGGTTTGTATCTCACCTAGGGCAGTATCTCACTAGGGTTCGTATCTAACTTATGTCACCTAGGGAAGTATCTCCCCTAGTAGTGCTTCAGAACCCAATTTAACTAGTAATTCACGTGAACAAATTAAGCTAAACTGTTGCAATTCGAAAAAGTCAATTGTATTAAACTTTAGGGGTATGTTGACAAGCAAACAGGTACATTTATACCATTATAAAACAACTTTTCAAATGAGATTAGATACTGAGGTACACAAACATAAAATTAAATGCAGTTGATAATAAATAAAAGGTACCAAGGATACACGTGAAATGTAACAAATAAATAAAAAAGAATATTAAAAGCTTGGCAAATTTAAATGTAAAAATACGCATATAAAAGAGCAATTAATATAAATAAAATGTACATAAGTTACTATATATATATATATATATATATATATATATATATATATATATATATATATATATATATATATATATATATATATATATATATATATATAATTACAAATTATCAATTATATTTAATTTGCGTACGAAAGAAACTTTCTCAAGAAAATTATATCAATTTCCAGTTACAAACTTCAATTTGTCAGAAATTTAAATTTTCTCTTGAAATATGAAAAAATATTAATTTTTATCTCTATATTAAATATTATTAAAAGTACATTTTCAACATTTTAAGTATGAATTTTTAAATTTCTGTCAAGTTAAAATTTGCTAATTTTTCTTATCAAATACTTATCAGTTTATGAAAATATTAAATATAATTCAAATAAAAGAAATGATGTCAAACAAAATTGCAAATAACTTAATTTCATAGAAAATAACCAAATTTATCCCATGAACTTAAGCATTTCAAGGCAGTTTGGCACTTTATTAGCAATTTTATAAACCTTTTTGCTAAAAGATCCATTTAACTGATATGCTTAGAAAATTTTACAGGAGAATGTTGTTCACTTATATTAGTCAAAAAATTTATCAGTGAAAAGTATTTTTCTTGGTTAGAAAATCAATATATTTTTATTCATTAAAGAAATGTTATCAATTTATTCATTAAAAATTATATTCATTGTAATAACCTGTTATATTAATTTATCCCCAATAATAAAAATATCCTTGAAGTTGGATGTTCCCGCTTTACAATGAAAGAAATCAACTGTTCTGATTCTGTAATATATTTAAACGTGCTGTAAATATGTTTTTATCATTCAGTTTGATTCATTAATCTATGAATTAATATAATTCTAAATGGGTCTGAAAGAGAGAAGGAAAGAAATCAAGACGTAATATCTGAGTTAAACCTTCATAACTAAAGTTTTATAAAGTAGAAATATGTCAAAACGCTATGCAAATTTAGAGATAAATACTCAGTGTGTCATGTTTTCTCACAAAATATTTCTTTTTTACCAGCAAATAGCAAAGCAGCTGCACTGAGAAAGAAGCAAATAATCAGCAGCACACGACCAACCTCAAATCGAATTTCCGTTTCCCTCCAAACTCATAACAAATGTTTGTGAGAGTCGATGGAACTTTCTAGAACAAATAATGGTATTCTGAAATAGAATAAACTCAGAAGATGCTAGAAATAGCAAATAGTAATATTAATAGTATAAGGAATATTTATAGAAAACTTTACCGACAAAATACTGGAGAAAATTTTATTTTTACACTACCCGGTGATACGAAGTTTAGCAACTTTGATATGTTGGAAAATATTTTAACAAAAATTTATCGTTCCACTGAATTGATGAAGAAGGTATTTATTTTTTCAGATGAAATTATAAGAACGAATTTAATGCAACTGGGTATATATATATTTATACTATTCGCACTATATTAATAGTATTTGAAGAAATCAAAATACAATTATGAGTTACCACATACTAAGTGTTTTCCATAACTTTTGAAATCGTGCAAGAATTTGGGTATATTCATACCATAAAAAGTATGATTTTACTTAGTTTTTTCAGTTTTGGTGATTTGCGCCTTAAAAGTTCGAAATTACTAATAAATTTCTAAAAGTTTGTCGGGAACAAATACCAGTTTTTATATTATCTCAAATAGTACACATTGTGGGCAGATAATTTCCTTATTTTGTATTGTAATAACTCAAAACATATTAAAGCTATATTTTTATTTATTTTCGCATGCAAAAGTTACATGAGTAAAGTTTTAGTTTCCATAGTTTTAAATATCTTATTAAACAGCTGACGTCATACATTGTCGATACACTGGGGAACTGAATTCTGTTCTCATCATTCTCTCCAGCAAACTGGTAGGTATGTTCGCCGTTTCTCTTTGAATGTTTCTTTTTAAATCTTCCAAAGTTTGGGGCTGGTCAGTATAGGCAGACTTTAAATATTACCACAGAAGGTAAGCACATAGGATCGAATTGAAAGAACCCGCTGGTTACTTTTAACCGTTTCTCATTGAAATAAGGCTTTTCGGAAAAAATAGGCCTCTACGACAAATGCACGGTTCAATGCATGATGGCGACAGAGTGATATAATGTCACACAACTTGATCTCTCTAAAACGACACTATGGAAACCTCATTATCTTTGTTATTTTTTGAATTATTGCAATTTGAAAAAAGAAGTTATCTTGCCACACCATGTATAAATGCGATTAAACTGGTGAATTAATATTAACTAATTGTCTATGTACCAAAAATATTTCACTAATTTAACTTGAAGGGTCAGTGCAAAAATATGAGTTTGTACAATATTTTTGATTGAATTCAAGATAATTGTGAGAGAAATTAAAGTCATAATAATTCTTAAGAACTTTCTTTAGCAAACGTTTTAAATTGAATTATTATATTTCAAGCAAGTCAGATCCATTTATTTATTGTATGTGATTAAATATTCTATATTTCAATTGTAATTTTTTTAAAGATTTTATACATCGATTGGGTATTTGGTAAAACTGCGATTTCTGAGCGATTTTTCTCGGGTTCATCACTTTTAAATAACAGGAGATAGCGGTTGCACGTCTATCTTCTTTATACACGTCATCAAGTGAAATCCAGAATGTACCTTAAACTTAGAGCACAATAATGCGTTATTCAGTTCTTGGATAAGCAATTTTTAACGATACCACATGAACCCTTAAGTTCAATGTACACTGCTGGCCACCCAAATTGCAACACCAAGAAAGACAAGATATATCACAACAAAATTTGTTTTGTAGATAACAAGTTGACCAAGTATTAAATGATTAAATTTATAGACTTCTGTGAAGTGTGGTTTTTTCCGAAATCAGTAGCCAGAGTAGCCACCATTGAAGGAAATCACCGCTGCCACACGTCTCGGCATTGATTCAAAGAGACCTTGGATGTGTTCTTGGGATACAGTAGACTAAGCAGCTTCCACACGTTGCCAAAGTGGATCTAGTGTGGCAGTAGGGGATGTAATCAGGGTCAATCGTTGAGCAACCATGGACCACATGTTTTTAATCGGAAAAAGATACGGAGAGCAAGGCAGCCAGGGAAGCAATTCAATCTGGGGATTGATGAAGAACACTTCGACAATGCGTGCCGCGTGTGGTCGCGCATTATACTGTTGAAATATGGCTGTGGGCAAGCCCTGAAGATAAGAAAGGACAACTGGCTCCAACACCTCAGAAATGTATCGATGGCTGTTTAAAGCAATGACAATGCGTCCTTGAGGAATGCGAGAGTGATATCCAATACAGAACCACAGCGTAATACTTGATAGAGGACCAGTGTGGCAGTGCATAAAGCATCTATTTAGCATTCTCCCTCCACGGTGTCTCCCCACTCGAATGCGACCATCGTTGTTTTGTAGATAGAAGCGTAATTCACCAGTAAAGACAATTTCATTCAATTCTGTGGTCTACATCCTCCTTTCCTCGCACCATTAGTAGCGGTGTGGTTCTGCGTCAAGGGAGAGGAAGGTAGAGGAAGTGTTGGACACCTTGCGGCGGAGAGACCACTCTGCTGTAAGCGGAGTCGAATGGTACACACAGACACTGGATGATGCGTTACAGACAGACTGTGTTGTGCTATGGTTCGTGATAAGGCTGAGCGATCCGTTAATGCAATGCGCACAATTTGCCTGTCATCAAGTAAAGTGGTGCACTGAGATGGATGCGATCGAACACGTCGGTCCATCGTACAGTCCTGCATACAACGATTACATATTCACATTACAATTGTTTGGTTTCGTCCAACACGATTATTGATTTCCCTGAAAGATAATTCACTATCTCGGTAAGCCGCTATACTTTCTTTGTTGAACTCGGATACTTGATCAAAAAATAATCACTGTTTTCTACAAGGCATAATTGATCGCTTAAAAAAAAATGCCGAACCTGAAGTCGTCAAAATCTCCAAGCCTTAAATTGAACTGGTGCCACAAGCACGCGTGATGTCCATCAGCACTGGAATTCTAATCATCTGTATATCTAACTTCCACTAATGCATGTTGTAAATTTCATGTTATTTGCATGCTTCCTTTAGGGTGTTGCGTTTACGATAGCCAGCAGTGTATTTTCTAGCATTGACTTTTTTGTCAATTTCTTGGATTAATAAAATTATCATATATTCATGTTTACTCTTTTGGGACAATTACTTAGAAAAAGAATGACGTATTGGAAAATAGATAATTGACAAAAGTTTAAGTTTTAGCTGTAAGGGAATTATATTCTACCATATTTCATGGCTTATTCAGTGCTTTAAGTTTACTATTTGGTATTAAAATCTTTTGTGATAAGATAAATTTGGAGTAAAATATTTTGCCAGATTTTTCCAAATAATATTTTTGCTTGAAATTTTTTCTTTTAATAAAAACTTTAATTTTTTTAAGTCAAATCAGTGCCTTTTGCCTTTGTCACATAAATGATATGAAAAATATATAATTCGCATTTATACACTATATTTGTTCGTTTTCCTTATTTGGATGATTGCACAAATTATCAGCAGAATTATTCGTTCTGAGCTAATGCCTTGACACAATAGATGAAAAATTTATTTCTATCATGAGAAGAGGAAATAAAATATGAGAATATATAAAAATATAAATAAAATTTATAACCGTTTGGGAAAATACCTTATAATTAACTTACTGCAAAGTACAGTGATCTTTTTTAAAGTGACAGTGTTTGGAGCACCCTGTAGCGCGATCTAATCGCTGGAATGGCATCAAACTTGATATTCAGACTAATCAAAACACGGGAAAAATGATTCCATAAAAAAAGATTTTAGTTCCAAAAATCGCCGCTAGGGCATTTAGTGGCGCTTTACAATGTATAAAATGTGAGAAAAGAAAGAAAAATACTGATACATACAATCGTACAGTTAAATTATTAATGTTTATTTGTTACATTAACTTCCTCTGTGAGGAATTAGATCACATTCAATGTGAGCATCGTTCTCGGAAATAACACCGTCTATTCTGCGCACAACGTTCTCCACAGCCGTACGTAACATATCACGAGGAATATTCCACACTGTCTTTGTTATGTTGTCCTTTAAAATAGACAAATTTGATACTCCTAATTTGATACCTAACCTAAACGCACGTTCCGGTAACGTGAGAGGCATGGCCACTGGAGCTCGTTTACTTCAGCTGAAATTGTTTGTCGGAGCTGTCTATTACTTGTTTTTATAGCCCCTATTACTGTCATCGCATAACAATTGCATTTTGCTTTGATACCTGTGTTTTATGCTAATTTTCGTTATTGTAAACTACAGCAGCGCCTCAAAATGCCTTAGCGGTGACTTTTTGAACTAAAACCCTTTTTTTTATGGAATTTTTTCTCCCATGTTTTGATTAGTCTAAATACAAAGTTTGGTGTCATTTCGGCTATTAGATCATGCTACAGGACGCTCCAAACAGTGTCACTGTAAAAAATATCCCCCTGTATAACTAACTACCTTTGTTATAAAAATTGACTGAGCGGAAAAATCATAGTTACTATATTGATTACAAATATACGCGATTAACATTTTTTTAAAGATTAATTAATAGTATTATTTGTTTCAAAAACATCAAGGATCCTAGTGGTATTTTATGAATTCAATTGGTTTTGAAAAAAATATGCATTAATTTCTTTTTTAATTAATCAAATTAGCTACATTTTCAAATAAGGGCAAAACATAAAAAATACCACGATTTTCAATATACGGTCTAATTAATAATTATTTATAAATACCGGTTATAAAAACATTAAAAAGGATTGCATAGATCAAATGAAAAAGCTGAGTACGGAATTTTTTATTATTACATTATATGAACATTACTATATACATAGATAGTGTTAGCATCAAGCTGTATAATTACTTAAAAAAGAGTGGCCACTAGATGGCAGTGTTTATTATGTCATGTTGAGAGGTATGTACAAGCAATTGAGAGAAGAGAGATTGTATGAAGAAGCTCACTATGAAGGAGCTAGCTAAAAGATGTCTGTAAATATTCTGTAAATCAATCTTTAAATATTAGTAAATTTATAAGAACTTCTTCCTTCCCCTCCTAAGCTACTGACTCGTCATCTGACAAATAGTATGAAACCGATAACAAATCAGAAGAGGGATATAATTCGCGACGCTTTCGGAATTGAGGTAGGCGAATTTTAATTGTTTCGTTTCGAAATGTATATTAACGTATTAAGTAACGTATTTTGAAGTAGTAAACGATATTTAAGAATTTTGAGTTTAAGTATAAAGTATTTTCTTAATTTCGTTTGCAAAAAGTAATTTCGTTTTTAAAGAAACAATTATTTTGGTTTTGGTGAAGTAAAAGTAATTTCGTTATTGATATAAAGTATTTTTATGTATAAAGTAATTAAGTATTATAATTTGTAAAGTATGGCTTTTTGGGGGAAGGCTAAAAAAGTAGATTTAATAGAATTAGCAACAGAATTAGGTCTCTCCGTACCTGAAGATGCTAAAATAATTGATTTAAAACGCATTATAACGGAATCAGAGACGTATGATGAAGAGTTTAGTAAGAGCTTATTAAGTAGGATTGCTGAAGATCGAATTAGCATCAGAAATAGCCGCCAAAACGTTGGCTGACCGTGAGCATGAACTTGAACGTTTACGTATCGAAAATAGAGTTCAAAATGTAAATATTTCAGATATAAGTAGCAACGATGAAAGTAGAAACGTACACACAGATTTTCGAAAGTTAATGCACGAATATAAAATTAAAGATGGGGATATAAATTTTTATTTAGTTTTATTTGAACGGCAGGCAAGACGAATTGGGTTGAATGAAGAGTATTGGGTGTCACAATTATTGGGACTGCTCCCATATGAAATTACGCAACTAATAGCGCGTGAAAACGAAGAAAATGCAAATAATTATAAATATGTAAAATCGTTATTGCTTAAGAGATATAAGTTAAGTGCTGATAAGTTTAGATTTAAATTTTTAAATCATGTTAAAAATCCAGAAAGTACATGGAAGGATTATTCATTCGAATTACAAAACTATTTTGAGGAATGGATAACGGGACTCGAGATTTCAGATTTTAATAGTTTAAAAAATTTAATTATTACTGAACAATTAAAGAAACAAGTAAATTCAACAACTCGGGAACATTTTGTAGATGAATGGCCTAAAATTAATTCTCCAGACCAGTTAGCCGATAAATTGGATAATTATGATAATGTTCGATCTATTAACAGTTTTAAATTAAGAAACTCATCGAATTATAATTCTCGTAATGATAAATTTCAGGTAGAAAAGAAATCATTTCCGTTTAGTGAAAATAAAGGTGTTAATCGAAAAAAGGTAGTCAGTTCGGATATTCGAAATGAAAAAGGGGAATTTAAATGTTTTAATTGTAATGATTATGGTCATATAGCTCGTGAATGCCCGGCGCCGAAGACTTCAGCTTACTGTAAGAAATGTAAAAAAGTAGGTCATTCTCAGAGAATGTGTAAGTTTGAAACCGATCAAAAGCGCGAGGGGAATAATTTATCTGTCAGTCAAAACAATTCGGATTCAAGTGCGTCGTTGGCGCCTACGAACTACTTGAAAGATGCTTATATTTATGGAAATAAAGTAGTTGCATTAATTGATACAGGAAGCAGCTGTTGTCTCTTAAAAGAAAGTATAGCAATAAAAATGAATCTTAATATGACCCCAGATAGCAGTAATTTATTCGGTTTTGGAAATCAAAATAACCCAGTAACTAAAGCTCTTGGAAAAGCTGTAGTAAATATTCGTGTAGATGATGTAGTTGGAAAATTTATTCCATTATTAATTGTTGAAGATAATTCCCAACCATGCGATTTAATTTTAGGTAGAACATGGTTAGATTTACCATACATTGCTTTTACGTGTATTGGGGGTAATTTAAAATTTGAATACGCAAATGACGATGTTTTTTCAGAAATTCAAGTAGATTTAAAGGAAAATACAGTTAAATTGAAAACATTAAATGAAACAGAAATCGAAAGTAAGTCAATTAATTTAATTAGAGCGAAAATTGAAGAAACCGAAAATTCGATAGTTAATGGAACAATTTTAGTCAAAAGTATAGGACAGAATTTCGATTCTATTCTTGAAGTAGTTAACGGTGAAACAGTTGTACCAGTAATAAATAAAGAAGAATTTAACTTTAAAATTAGGAAAGGTCAGTGCTTAGGTAGAGGAATGGAAGTAAGTGAGGAAAGCTTAACCCTATCTAATAAAGTTAAAAGCGATAATGAAAAAGTTGAATGTTATAACAATTAACAAAGAGAAGTCTCCTATTTTAATGAACGATATTAATTTCGACAAATCCTTAGAAAGTGATAAAAAATTGGAACTTTTGAATTTATTAAATAAATATCGTGATTGTTTTGCATTAAACATAAGCGAGTTAGGCTGCACGAATTTATGCAAAATGGACATAAAAGAAATAGAGGGCAGTAAGCCCATTTTTCAAAAACCATATAAAACTAATTCTGAAGAGAGGAAACAAATAAAAGAAATTGTATCCGAATGGAAAAGGTATGGAATAGTTTCAGATACAAGATCTCCTTATTCTAGTCCTGTATTATTAGTTAAGAAAAAGACAGGGGAACAGCGATTGGTTATAGATTATAGGAAATTAAACTCTCAAACAATAAAGGATAAATTTCCATTACCTAAAATTGATGACATTTTAGAATGTCTAGGAGGAAGCCAATTTTATACTACTTTAGATTTAGCTAGTGGTTATTTACAGTTACCATTGACTGAAGAAGCAAAATTGAAAACTGCTTTCATAACTCCAGACGATACAGGTCAATTTGAGCGAATGATCTTTGGATTGGCGAATGCTCCAGCAGAATTCCAAAGACTCATGAATCTTGTTTTGGGCCCATTATTCAACAAAAAAGTACTGTGCTACTTAGATGACATATTGATTCCAGCTAAAACATGGACCGAAATGATACAAAAACTTACTGAAGTATTTGAATGCTTAATAAAAGCCAATTTAACTTTAAAATTACCAAAATGTGAATTTGGAAAATTAGAGACTGAATTTCTTGGTTTCATACTTAGTAAAGATGGTTTGAAACCTGGACCACGTAAAGTAGCAGCTATTGAAAAATTTCCTATTCCGAAAAATACGCACGACATCCAAAGATTTTTAGGGCTTACTAGTTTCTTTAGAAGATTTGTTCCAAAGTATTCTCTCAAGGCAGCACCATTGTCTGAACTTACGAAAAAAGATGCAAAGTTTGTTTGGGAAAAAGAGCAAAGTGAGGCTTTCGAGGAACTTAAAAGTAATCTAATTAAAGCACCGATCCTAGCTCATTATGATCCTCAAAGTGAAACTGAGGTACATTGTGATGCAAGTTCAATTGGATTGGCCGGAATATTGTTTCAAAGAGATAGTAAAGGGAATTGGAGGATGGTTTATTGCGTTAGCAAGAAAACTACAGAAACTGAACAAAAGTACCATTCGAGTAAATTAGAGTTGATGTCAATTGTGTGGACATTAGAAAGGTTAAGGCAGTTTCTGATAGGAATAAAGTTCACAATCGTTACAGACTGTCAAGTACTCGTGTATCTAAACGCTAAAAAGTCATCAAATCCTCAGATGGCAAGATGGTTTAACCTCATGCAAGAATACGATTTTGAGATCCGGCATAGATCAGGTGAACGAATGAAACACGTAGATGCACTAAGCAGAGCAGCTGTTGAAGAGCCAGAAGATACTTTGCACAGTATTATTGAGAGAAAATTTGAAGTTTGTTTGACCTTGAGTGAAGATGAGCAAATATTGATGATACAGCAGGCTGATCCAGAAATACGAAAATTAATAGAAATATTCAGAAAAAAGATCAGGATAGAACAAAAGAAGAAAAACAGCTTATAAGAAATTACATCTTTAAGAGAAATAGATTATTTAGATGCATAAACGAAAATGGAAAAGAAAAATTTCTCTATGTTATTCCAAAGAATATGAGAAAAAGTACAGTAATTAAATTCCATGATCTTATGGGACATTTTTCTGTTGACAGAACTGTAAATAAGATAAGAGAATTGTATTGGTTTCCTTATATGAAACGTTATGTACGAAGGCACATTTCGAAATGTTTTGAATGTTTAATGAACAAAACGCCATCAGGAAAACAGCCTGGCTTGTTAAATCCAATTAAAGCAGGTCGTAAACCTTTTTCAATTATACATATGGATCATTTAGGACCTTTTGTTAAGAGTTCTAAAGGTAATCAAGAACTTCTGGTCATAATAGATAATTTCACAAGATTTGTCCAATTGACTCCAGTAAAGAGTACGTCAACATCCCATGTGCTGAAGGCTCTGAAAAAGTTTGTAAATACTTATGGTCTACCTGAGAAAATAATAACAGATCGAGGAACTTGTTTCACTTCGCATCAATTTCAACAATATTGTACTGAAAATGGTATACATCATACACTCAATTGTACGAAGTGACCATGTGCAAATGGAATGGTTGAAAGAGTTAATAGAACAATATTGTTTACCATAACAACTGGTATGGAAGATCAGAATCACAAAGACTGGGATGTTAAAATACATGAAGTTGAGAGAAACTTGAACAATTTTGTAAACAAGTCAATGAACAAGACACCATTTGAATTGCTCCATGGTTATTCTCCACGATTCAACGATGGAATTTTGAGAAAGTTAGCTGATGAAGAAACTCAGAGTTGGCAAGATCCATCTATAGCACAGGAAGAATCTAGAAAACAAATAGAAGAAAGTCAACAAAAAATGAAGCAGTATTATGATAAAAAGAGATGTAGAGCAATGACGTTTGAACGAGGAGAAATCGTCGTAATGAAAAGAGCCCCGAAATCTTCAGGCCAACCTACGAAGACACAATTTAAGTACCGAGGCCCTCTTATTGTTACCGAGGTATTGCCAAACGATGTCTACCGTGTGACTCAGTTGGAAGAAAAAAGAAAGGCCACTTCTACGCAACAACAGCTCACATTAGTCAGCTAAAACCATGGCTAAATGAACCAGATTCGGATGAAGATAGTGATACCGATAGTGCCAATAGTGATGATGAGGACTATTCTCTGAATAGCCCTAGACGCAATCCACATAGATCCACTCGCAAGGACTAAAGCTGAATGAGGGATCCTAAATGGTGAGATCTTTTCAATTTTATTTAAAGTAAACGTTGCAAATAAAAGGCAATGAACTTATCATAAACTATTGACTCTAAAAATAAATAACTTTAAAGATCATTTACTGTATACTGAAGTATTCATCAAGTATAATGAAAATTTGTTAAATTTATTCTGTGAGTGATTTAATATTACTAATTCATTTATTTTCTATTAAACTTTTGTTGTAAGTAGTTTTATTAGAATTGTATCAAGAATTACTTTTGTAGAAAAAAGTGTATTATATATTATTATAGTTTTTTTGTAATCTAACTTAATAATTTTCTACTTTTAATGGAAGATGTGTATTATTAATGATTATAATTACAGTATTTGTGTTTGTGTGAATGAAAATAATGATAGTTATGTAGTTAATAATTTTATATAATCTGCTGTGTTTAATTTAATTGTTAATATTTGTTCTATTAATTAGTAATTTAGTATTATTACATCAATTGAGGACAATTGTAAGGTCAGTCTGGCCGAATGTTAGCATCAAGCTGTATTATTACTTAAAAAGAGTGGCCACTAGATGGCAGTGTTTATTATGTCATGTTGAGAGGTATGTACAAGCAATTGAGAGAGAGAGATTGTATGAAGGAGCTCACTATGAAGGAGCTAGCTAAAAGATGTCTGTAAATATTCTGTAAATAAATCTTTAAATATTAGTAAATTTATAAAAACTTCTTCCTTCCCCTCCTAAGCTACTCACTCGTCATCTGACAAATAGTATGAAACCGATAACAATAGAGAGACATTATTTTATATACATCGATAAAACTAAATTATCTTTGAATACTTAGAATAATGACAATTTTGTTTCATCAAAGTTTTCTTCCTTTATGATTGAATATAATAATATTTATATAATACATTTATATTACATAATATACAAAAATAGAGTTAGAATCTTCATTCGGTTGACAGTCAAAAATATATTTTGTGGATAAGTCCCTATTAAGCTTCATCAACAGTTTACCATTATGTGCTTATCAAATCTTCTTTGGAAATGGTGCTCTACTTTTTTTGATAAATTGATGAAATCTTTCGAAATTTTCTTATTTAATGTCATCTTGCATTTCAAAATAAAATATCTCTTTACTAATTCAACAGGTTTTCTTTTACACAGAAATTCTTTATACAGAAATGTTTTCAGGTTTTCTTTTATACAGAATACTTTTAACAAATGCAACAAATGATGACTAAGGATTCTCACTCTGGACCATTAATCAAATTTATGAGGACAAGATTCTTAATGAACTGTTTTAGTTGTAAGTCATCTGTATACTTTTTCAAATACTTTCATAATCAACTATTTTTTCTCCGGTGATACATAAAACATGACCAGATATTTTTTTAAAAGATTAATAACTGCTTCAAATAAACTCAACTTGATATGAAGTAAAGGAAATTTGAGGGATACGTCCTCCAACTTGGTAAACGCTAATGACATCCTTTTAACCAACATCCATGTTTTCCTTTTTTTTAAATCTTAGGCGAATTTTTTCTAACCTAGTGATGTGTTTTATCACCGTTTTGCCAGAAGTGCAAGAAATGAGGGTAATTTTATATGGGGAAAATTTTTGTGCAAAACATTTATAAAGGAACCAGGAAGAATATCAGCCAAGTTTCAAGTCTCTCAAATTGTTAAAGGTTGAGGTAAGAAATCTTTTCTGTAAAATTGTTTAGAGATTAAATTCTAACATTTATGACTCAATATGCAATCTTATTTTCGAAACTTTATGCCGAAAATATACTCAGGGAGCCAAATGTTTCCTGAAAAAATCTTTAATTTGGAACTCCTTTGTTAAAAATATGCATACACGTTCATTTTTACAAACTCATTGGGATCGGTAAAACAATTCGTAAAATGGAAAATGATGTATGAGATTCTTAGAATCTGATTTTTTCCTAAAGATAATTTTTCTTCGTAAACAAAATACTATATTAGATAGAATTTTGTAGAATTCACAGTAAGAAAAATATGCGAAATAAGATATTCATACTTAAAAACTTACTCCCACATCATTGATGAAAATCTATCAGGCACAGAAATAATTTATATATTTCTGCTTAAAGGCTACCTTTTTTTTCATTATTCCAAAGTATAAAAATATTTAGCAGTTTTTCCTTTAAAAACTGCTTCAACTCCGTTATCCATTCAGCTGCTTGTTTTGCAGTCAATCTTTGCACTACAACATTTTTTTCCGGTTCGAATTTTGAAAGCTCTTTTTCATTCTCATCCATTATATTCTCAATTATTTCATCATACAATATTTCTTCCGCACATATCACATGCAACAAGTCCTCGAAAGAAATTTCAAGCAGCAAAGGGGCTCTTTGTTGCTGTTCCTACATGAGTGACCTATTTTCGGTCAAATCATCAGATAAATTATCCTCAGTTATGATGCGTTATTTAAAAATATCATGAATGTTTAAACGCCCTCAGTATTTTCTGGCTTTCAATATCATTCCAAGTATAGATTGATAAATGCATTGCTTCTAGAAAGTCAATTCCATAAGGCCGCTTCAATACAAGCCCATAATCAGACTCTGCAAAAGTACTCTTCTCTTGAAGCTGTTGATAATAACCATATCCATGAAGATAGAAATTGCATTAGGCGAAAAGAATTCTACACGAATTGATTTAAGATCTGAGACTTCAACGTGACAGTGCAGTTAATCACAATTAGAACGTTACGATGTTTGAGACGGAAAACTTAGATCTAAATTTCTGAAACAATTTCAATAAATTCTTCCAATCATCCAAGCTTTAATTTTACCATGGTATATAGCTGGTAATTTTTAAATATTTTTGAAGCAACTATATATAGGGATTAAATATTTCCTTATTCAAAGCAGAGGCAGTTTTTCTATTCCATTCATACTAGCAACACAATAATTATTTTCTTCACTTTTTATCCTCCTCACATTTATGTCCTTTAAAGCTAATGTTTTAAGTTTTACATTAAGAACTTAAAAAAACAACTTGTCTTTACCACGTGGAAAATATGCTTTGGGTCGTATTTGGAAAGTAATGATTTCAGTATTTCTTCCTTGCATTTCAAATCCGAAATTTTATTTACAATTTTGGGGCTTTAGAAAATTGCGTGATATGCAAAATTTTTCAAACCTCAGTGTCTGCTTTCAAATTTTTGGAGACAACTACAGTGCAATTCTTTGATGAGGTTCAATATTTTGATATCTTCAGGTTCAGCTTCATAACAAAGTTGTTATATAACAGTGTTTAATTTTAATCACATTCACCATCTAAAAGAATTTTCACTCTTATAATTTTTCTCAGCAAAGTAAGCAAACATTTCTAATTTAGGACGCTTTGCTTCACTACAACATTTCCCTACACTTTTGCTGGTACTGACTGTTAGCTATTTTACGGAATTTTTTCCCGATTGTTTTCAAAATTGTGTTTGAAATAACATATTTTTGGCAGTTTCTGTCGTTTTTGATAATTTTCCGTTCAGTTTTTCTAAAATTTTCTTTTTTACTTCGATTGATAACACGTTTCTTCAACGGTGGTAAATCCTCAATGGAATTGGTTCAATCTAAATCACGACAAACGAAACATAATAAATTGCGTTGTTCAAATATAACGAAACCAACTTCATAACAACAGAGTTCAAACTTTTAATTATTTTCCTTCCCTATTTTCGCATTTACGGAGATTTTCGTCTAATTTTTTATTTTCTTACGTCTATTAGGAGTCTAATTCAACAACACAGTTTTTTCTCATTAAACGTCTCTTCCCAAAGTGTCTGGATTGTCACACTTGTAATTCTGTAGTTCAAGACTAAATCGAATTCTCAGGCGTAACATATAAAAAAATCAAATGAAAAAACTTAAAAAATATCATATCATAAAAAAAAACAAAAAGAAACTATTTGCAAGAAACAAAAGTATACAAAAAAAGAGATTTTTCGAAATTTTAATTTGTAAATGGGAGTTTAAATTATTATTGTGCCCATAGTGTCAGGGTAGGGACAAACCAGTGAACGTGAAAACGTAATCTACTGTATATAGTAACGACTTTCATTCCACCGATTTTCGTTTTTATTCATTTTTCTCGGAAATAATGGTTCCTAACACTCAAAATGTAAACTGAGTTTTTTATTTAAATGTTCTTAGAGCCAGAAAATCTACAGCTGTCAGATAAGGTCCGGTGTATAATTGGGTGCCCCTTGATTTGGCGAAATATTTGGCGATAAAATTTAATTTCTGGTAACCATATCTTTGTATAGCTTTTGTGTAGCAGCCATCTTGTTAGCCATATCTTGGTGTGAAAAAATCGCCAAAAAATGTAGGTACCCGATTGTAAACTTTTACCAAGCTATATATTAAAATACAAGTCTTTCAACTTATTAAGAGTCTAGAAAAGGGAGTTTTTCTTTGCAAAAATACTCAAGAGATTTCTATTTCCTTAAAAATTAAAAATATAAGTAAGAATTGACAGATAAAAATGAATTCTCTACATAGAGAAATTCTGTGTTCTTAATGCTGATAAAATTAATTTTAAAGCTCATGTATACCAAAACAAAGCCTTTTAATCCTATTGGTATAAAATAATAACTGAAGAATATTTCTTTTTAAGTAAAAATTTTATTAAATGTTTTCGTAGCAGTTATTTTATATGAGTTTTTTTAATTAAAACATTTTATTATTTTATGCCGGAGATCCCATTTCGGAATATACTGTTACGATTTTCATTCTATCGATTGGCAATATCTAACAGAAGATTTCTTTTGTAAAGAGGCAAAGGGAATAAGTTCAATCCATACCAAATGATGAAGATAATCAAGATCTTTTAAGCCGTAGGTAATAAAATTTTGTGTATAAGCTGGATTAAAGAAAAAATTTATAAGAAAAAATTAGCAGATGAGTTTTAATATTGACGCATGAGTATTCGTGATAAAAACATAAAAGCATATATATATATATATATATATATATATATATATATATATATATATATATATATATATATATATATATATATATATATATATACATAAGATAATTAATATGGTAATGTTTATACATTATATCTACAATACTTTAAGTCTTAAAGTAGCCTTTCAGTCTTACTCACACATTCTGACTTGAGTGTTTTCATAATTTTCATCTTAGCATTAAATCTCACTCAGATTAAAACAGAATTTTTTTGAAATAGTTTTATAAATCATGGTTTGCATACTTATTTAAAAATAAGTGCTTCAATTAAAAATTTAAGACTTTTTCAGTGCAACCCTTCTTAATGATTAAATGAGTTCCCTAAATCACAATAATGTGTAGTTAATTTCGGAAAGAAAACAGGATGTTATTGATTGTTTTCAATACTTGGTACTTTTTAGTTATATTTTGCATACATGAAACTAATTTTAATGTCACTTTTGTCTAGAGTAGATTACAAATCACAATAAATATCCATGCTTAAAATTATAGAGAAAGAGTTGAACATTTGTACTAAAAAGTTTACATGAAAACATCATGGAGATGTTATTGAATATAAAAATGTATGATTTTTCATTCATGCATACTTGTATCTTGTATGCATAAAAGAATCATGAAAAAATAATGAAAACTCAACATGAAATAAAGAAGTATTTCCGAAATTTCTTAGTATGATAAATTTATAATTTTAAATAGTTCCTCATAAAAAAAGATATATTTTTAATTATGAAGAAAAGTTACTTTTATATATATATATATATATATATATATATATATATATATATATATATATATATATATATGTGTGTGTGTGTGTGTGTGTGTGTGTGTGTGTATGTGTGTGTGTATGTGTGTGTGTACGTGTATATATGCTAAAGTATTTGTATATTATGTATTATATTATACATATGTTAAAGTATTTTATATATTAATTATATATAAAAATGGGAGTCAGCAATGAGGAAATTCGGTATGTTTTATAGTTTTTCTTTCATAAATATGAAAATACAATCCAGGCCTCACAAATTGTTGATGGTGTTCATGGTCTCGATACTGTAACAACCAATTTAGAGCAATTTTGGTTTCATCGATTCCATTTAAGTACTTTTGATGCTAAAGATGCAACTTTCGCCATCGGAAATGTCGATAAAATCCCAGAAATAATGTAAGATGACAGCCTTAGCATCGCCTAGGAACCTAAGAATCCCTATAAGCAATTTTAAATCTTTTGCATGTAGAGAATCCGTAAAACGTTACATAAAATCTTGAAGTTCACGTTTAGGTAATTGATTTTCCCAAAATCAAATATATTAATATTATTATTACATTTCTGAATAAGATATCTGAACTTCGGTCCATTTTATATAACCAAGAATGCAAGAGGTTTTTTTACAGGGTTGTAGAGATGTCGTAAAATGTTCACATAAATGTTTTGTTTTTAAACTTTATCTTTACTAGTTTTGGGGTTCATAGAAATACCTTGTTCATAGAAATATATATGTCACAATCATTTTTTTGATGAGCAAATTTTCCGATATATTTCTCCTAAAATCAGAATAAAATATAATTGCATAAATTCTATGACTTTTTTTTTTAATGACAATTCTTTAAAACTTTTACATCTGGTGCAAGCACTGCTGAATTCTGGAATATTGCGTCTGTGCATCTCAGTATTGTAACAGATTTCTCACGCGTTGTTGCAGTTGTTCATTTTCGCGTTTTCGTTTGCAATAAATTTCTTTTAAAATTTTTGCCATTGTAAGAAAACAAATTGCTAAAGATAAAATGTGCACGTCAATGAAAATATCAAATTCACTTAAATTTGCACATCTATAAATTTTCTCTTAGAAGAGTACTATCTCCGACTATACAGTATTTTTTTAATGTTGTAAATTTAGTTTGTTACTCTGCTAAAAAACTGACCTCTTATTTCTGTAAATATTTTATGCGAAAATTGCATTCAATAAGAAACTTAAGAAGTAAATTTAGTTAAGATTGATATTTGTTTTATATTTCAGACTGTCATTTAATAAAATCACGTTTTCCGAATTTAAATCACTTAAATTATCAATGAAAAGAAAAACGAGGGTAAAAATTATTAAATACTGCATGAGAAATTAACCAACATTTTTTATAAACTATGCTTAAAATTATTCTTGAGAAAAAGAGTCTTAAATTGCTCATATTTTCATTTTTTATTTATATCTTTAATCAAGATAACACTAGAAAAAAATTTCAACAATCACCCCCATTCATAAATAGAATACTTCATATAGACATTTATATAGTTAAAGTTATGAATGCAATTCTTCTGGATCAATAAAATTATAATATAAGTGAAAAAAAGAAAAGATTTAAAAATTAAGTTAAAGACTAATCGAATAAATAAAGTGAGCATTTGTAAATTGGATATTCTTAAGTTGGAGTTCATGTATAAGAAATATTTTAAAGGGCGAGCTAAAGTTTTGCTTTTTAATATTAAATATTTCTACCTCATGATTAAATATTCAGATACAGTTCCTCAAAAGCGAAATAAATAGTCAGTGGCTTCAAAAATCAAATCGAATTTCCTACCTAGTTCCAGCTCACAACGAAATTTCGATAAAATTCTGTATTATTTATTGGCATAACAGACGATTTCTTGAGGTAAAACAAATGCAAAATAAAAGTTGTCAAAGTTTTATCAATAATATTCCAGAAAAAAATCTATTTTTATTAAATATGTGGATGAATTTTCTAGTAGCCAGTAACATGTCAAATAAACAGTTTTACTGAAAAAGCAGAGATTCTAAAAAAGAATTGATTTGGGAATACATTGATTTTTTAGAGCGAAAAAAGTGCTTATAAAAAATTCCAAGGTAAAAAATAAACTGAAAAGTTACCATGTATCTGTTACTGGATACTACATAAATAATGTATCTAATTTTATTGTGTATACTGTTACATAGAAAAAAATATTTGTATTTTGTTTAATACACATATACATTGACATTGATCTAGTTATTGATTAATATTGATTAAGATTTAAGAAACGATGTTGTCCTAAATAAAAATATCTATTATTATTCTAGGTCACATATGATTGCCAACTGCTTAGATATATATTAATACGATTGTTTATATTAAAATATAATATCTGTGAATATTGATAAGGTGCTATTAAGTTTCTAAGTGAATATCAAGATAAAAATATATCAGCCAATATACTCTTCAAATAACATATTATCTCTTAATAAAAATAAAGAAAACCTTTAAAGTTTGTGAAATTTAACAATGAATTTCTTAAATTGTGTCTCGTCTGTTAGTATTCTTTATTCACCTTTTTAAATTTTAAAGCTGAAATAATATTTTTGTCCATATTTATTTTTCGGATGCTTTCCATAAAGTGCATTCTCAGTTAAATAAACTGCCACCTGTATCTCACAAATGCAGTTTAGAAATATAGTTAAATATATTATAATGACAACAAAAAAGCAAACATAAGTAGCAATAATTAGAAAATATAAATTGTGCTTCACTGTTAGCAATAACTTAAGACTGCATCAAATCTTAGTCCCCTCTGTCTTTGGTAAACATGTGTTCTAAGATTTAGCATATTGTAAACATAAATTTTTAGTGAATAATATACAATTTTCGTAAATATTTAATTCAAATATCAGTACGAACTTTACAAAAAACGGATTTCGCTGTTAATGACTATCAGTTATACAGGAAATAAGAACTTAATGTCTCACTAAAATTATTGGAACGCAATGGATTTATGAAAAATGTATCCGATTGCTATTTTTAAGCCATTCAAAATGCTTTAAAGAATTGATACAATTTAATCTAATTCAAAATATTCAGTTCGAGATTTATAGGAAGCACATTATTCAAAACTCTTAAAAGAATTCAAAACATTTAAATCTAATTCAAAATAATCAGTTAACACAAAATATTAAAAAAATAATTAATACAAAATAGAGATAGAAAAATCTCTTGCTATATTCCAATAAACAAATGTTTACTCAAGGATAAATTTCATCAAAATCCATGTTTCACATTAAAATCTATCAAAATATGTTTCTAAAACTACAAGTATTTCCATAAACAAATTTGGTAGTTATGTAATTCGTTAATTTTAGTAACTGTTCATGAGAATGACACTCTAATGTTGAATAAAAGAATATTATTTAACTAAAATTGCTATTACTATTATCTGCTAATTTTAATTTTCTTGAATAAAATTTTCCTTATGTTTCTATTTTTGCATCTGACGAAATTATACTCGTATTCTTTATTGGAAAACCTAATGTGAATTAAATTTTCTATTGAATAATTTGCAATGATCGTAAGATTTTGCTACATTCTATCAATTTATATAAGTTAAACAACATCTAACATGAAATAGATAATTTTAAGTGAAAGTTCTTTGTACGGAATAATTGCAAAAATTATATACGTTTATGCTTGCCATTTTTATTGTTATTAAATTATATTAGTGACATTAATAAATTCGATTCTGAGAATAGTTTATGGGTTGTAAAAATTAATTTTATAATTTAAATATTCATAACATTCATTTTCATTCCAAGCAGTATAAATGCTGTTTACAAATCATGAAAAATGAAGCCTGAAATAAGAAAAAATAAGAAATAATTCTAAAGGAGGCTATAAAAGTTCATGTACAAATAAATTAAAGAAATAGAATACAGTCAATAAATTTACAGAATAATTTTACGGTTAATAATCATTTAAGTTTTAATTTATGCAAAACTGTAACTTTCTTCATAACAAAAGAAAATTTTTTATTATATACTCAATTATCTTACTTTTGTTTTTGCAGTAAGTATCTATTAAAAAGAATTAAAATCATAAATTATCAAGAGAAATGAAGTTATCTGAAGTTATGAATTAACTTCGAATTTTTAAAAAATCCAATGTAATATTCTCTTTTAGAGGCATAACAAAAGAAATAAAACAATAAATATCAATTTAGGAAGTTGATTTTTGTGTTTAAACAATACATTTATCTTCACTAAATTAACAAACCTGGTAGGCACCCATAGGTATTGTGAAACTGGAGAATAATAATTTAAGGGACTTTTTTGTTCTTTCTAGAGTGTTTGTTGTAAAGTATATTATTTTTTGACACGTCTTGCTTTCTCCGCTTATTTACGCGCAAAGCAATTAATTTTTACCTCTCATAAAAGGTGCAATAAAACAAGATTTTCTCCGAAACAAAATGAAAAGGGATTATTTTCAAGTCCTGATTGGCTTGCAGCTAAATTTTCTCGATAATAAAATAAGTTTTTCGGAAATGATTGGATCAACAATAATTTTTTTAGCATTCACTAAAATAATATTTTAGTGCTTATAGAGTATTTATTTTGACTTGAAGCACTTTTAATGCTTGGATTTACTCCCTTTCATTTCGTTACCAAAGTTCATTGTAACTTTTATTTTCAAAATTATGAAATTGTACAGGTATGACGTCTAAGAATTAGTTGAAAACGCCAATAAATTTGGAATGGATTAGCACTTGTAAAATTACTGGCATATAAATTTGGATATTTATGTATCTTGCGTAATATTCCAATATAGTATAATAGTTACGTTAGAGCATTAGAGCTGTTATCAAGAACGGTTGTAAAACCGTTCTTGATCACAAAAGAAGGTTAAAATGTTCTTAATGTCTAAATGCTTAAAATATGTCTATAAATATTTGTGAATGAAAAATGGAGGGAGTGAAAAACAGAAAGAGAGAAAGAATGAACAAACTATTTATGTACTTAAAAATTAATTAAAGTTGTCATTGTGAACAAAGAACATGTATGAGAAAATAAAGACTAATGCGCGCGCGCGCGCACACACACACACACACACACACACACACACACACACACACACACACACACACACACATATATATATATATATATATATATATATATATATATGTATATATATATATATATATATATATATATATATATATATATATATATATATATATATATATATATATATAATGACCGTAAGCAAAAGTATTTATGATCAACTACTATGGAATAATTTCTAAATATTTGGGAATTTTAAAATTTATGATTGTGTGAAAGCTTTATCGCATTTTGAAGGAATAGTAGTGAAACATTGCTACAGGAACAGACATGAAAGAAATTTAAGTTCTGAAAATATAGAACATGATAACCAACAAAAAACAAAGGACTAAATGGCAATGAATGAGCTTCTTCATTTTGAAGTATGGAAAAGAATGTTTCGATGGAATTCATATCAATGTGTTTTCAAAGAGTTCTTACCATGATAATCGTAGCAAATATGCGGCTTCTAATAATTCATTGCAAATTATAGTTACTTGTAGCAGTTGTATTTCATGGTATTCGCCAATTGCGTTTTTTCGAATGTGATTCTATTCATAAAAATATAACTTCATAGGTGGGCTCATATTTATCCCTTCATTGGATAAGCTCTGTTGGAGAACTAATAAGAGCATGGTGTATCTTCAGTGGATAGAGTTTCTTCAATTTGTTTAATAACAAGTCTTTTTGAATATTCAGATAAACATAATAATAAATAATAATAATATGCATATATTATTATTATATAATCATGGGCTATTAGGGTCCTATAACACCTTTTTAGTGCTACAAAGTAAGGAAGTGCACACACACTCACATAATTGGTTACGTAACAGATACACCATAAGCATTTCTCTACCCATGAAAACCCCCGATTTTGAAGTTTGTTTATGTTAACGACACATTGCTCTTAAATGTACTTATTTAAATACTAGTCAAATTATAAATATGATTTTTCGGGCTGTTTATATAATTTATAGAATGCATTATTATTTAATTATTATGGAAATGTGCTTTGTAGTGAAATCAATTTTCTCCTTTATATTTTTAAAAATTTTGGAAACTAATATGCATATTTATAAAAAATTATGAAATTAATTACTAACCATAAAGTGGTTGTTTCTTTCCTTCCAGTTGAGATCACGATTACGCCATTTTTATTAAAATTCTCATTGGTTTAAAATATCCATGACGTCAGATAACGTTTCATCTACGTCACATCGTAAGAGACGGCGTCGTACATCCATTGCAGTTTTCGATTGGAAGCAAACAAGGCGAAGCTCACCGTCGAATGTTTGAGTATCGTCGGTCTTTTTATGATTTTTACCATTAATAAAAAAATGTAATTTAATAATAACTTTCCATATGTAAAAGTTTTCAAAATTGTGAAAATTGCCTGTTGTTTTAAATAATTAGTTCTGCAAATCTTTACCGATGTTGCTCCCAAAATTGAACACGCTGAAAATAGAACAAAAGAAAAACCAAAATGAAAAATACAAGACAAAACTTTATCCATCCACTTCATGATTACTTTAAATTCGGCAAGGACGATTTAAATTTATTGTCCTCCTCATTTATTACTATATTTTGTTACTTTCAAAAGAAACTTGACAGACGTATTTCTTAAAATATAATGCATTAATAGCTCATCATGATATACGCAACGTGTTGTTGATCTACATGCAAGTGTGCATTTTTTTATTCTATCCGCGTATGAACAAAAATTGAACAAAGGAATATTTTCAAATTTTAAGGGATTACTCTTGCTTTTACAAAACATCGTATCGATTATAACTGTACATATATTCATCGATACCATGATAAAATTCATATCGATTACAATGATACGATAAACAGAGGCATAAATGTTGCATATTTACTTATTTTGTAAAGAGTTTTGATTCTTTATAAATTAAAACTGGGAAAGTTAGAGTTGTGAAAAAATAAAATTTGATCAAACCCACGTCTGAACCTTACCAGATTCTTAAATATTTCATATCTAAAGCATTTTATGATTTATAAGATATTCTATATCTATACCATTTTTAAAAATATAAAAATATTACAAAATAGTTTTTAATTAAATAATTATTTGAAATACTTTTTTAGTAAATTTGCATAATATTATTCTATAATATATATATATATATATATATATATATATATATATATATATATATATATATATATATATAAATATCGTTGTCACGATGTATGTTTCCGATAAACTTCGAAACTACTGAACGGATTTTGATAAAATTTTGTAATCATTTATAATATGGTCCAACTTAAAAGATAGAATAGTTTTTATCTCTTAATTATTGATCTCAATATTTATTATACGACATTAGTGTTTATTTATTGGTTAGTTCTGTAAGTTCCTAATAGATGGTGGTTTAGCATCTAAGTTGCACAGGTATTCGGCAGATGGCGACGTGTTAATTTTTCTAGATTATACCATCTTCGAGAAAATTAACGTGCGCGCAAGCGCGTAGTTAAATATAGAATTTACATATATTTTCATGATGTATAATCATACTGTAACAATTTTTCGTGAATCATTTTTATAATTATACTTTGTATTGTGTTATTATTGTGTAGAGTTCAATTTGAATATTTTTAATATTATAAATAGTAAAATAAAATTTTATTTATAACTGATTTTCTCTACTAATTTCCATACCACCTCAAAAACATGTAAGTATTTTTTGATAGCCTTTTATTTATTTATTTTTATTTTATAATTTGATAATTGGCTCTGTAATCGTGCTATTTTGGCAGCAAGAAACGTTGATGTGAACGAAATTAACTTCCATATACAACAGATGTTGCCCGGTGATTTGATGTATTTTAAATCAATCGACACAGTTATTGATGAAAACGAAGCCGTATACTTTCCATCTGAATTTTTGAATTCTCTGGATATGCCAGGAATGCCACCACATAATCTTCAATTGAAAATTGGTTCACCAATTATTCTTCTACGTAATTTAAACCCACTTCAATTATGTAACGGTACACGCTTAGTCATAAGAGAAATGACCGAAAATATTCTCTAAGCGACAATTTTGACGGAAAAATTTAAAGGAGATATCGTCCTGTTTCCACGTATTTCACTGATAGCGTCAGAATCTCCAATACCGCTTAAAAGGCTCCAATTTCCGATTTGTTTAGCTTTTGCGATGACCATAAATAAATCTCAAGGCCAAACAATGTCTATTTGTGGTTTGGATTTGGAAAACACATGTTTCTCACATGGACAGCTATATGTTGCCTGCTCACGTGTAGGAAAACCATCAAATCTCTTCGTGTTAGCGAAAGACAGGTTAACCAGGAATGTTGTACACAAGGTAGTACTTAGATAATTTTAATAATTTAAAATTGAAAAAATAATAGCTCGATGTCAATGTTATCTACCGCATTTATAACAATTTATTCTTAGATGTTTTTAATTTATATAGTATATTTTATAAGAGTTAAGTCACTGATTACAAACTTTAATTTAATATAAGATGAATAAAATGTAAATTCAGAAAGTATATGTTGGTTTGTACTTAATTTCAAAATTTCGATACTTTACCTATTACTTTTAAATTTTCGCGAAGCGTTTATTTTTAATCTCATATGAATGAACCTATAAATTTTTTTAGAAAATATTAATTTAATTATACCCAAGAATTAGTAAAAAATTAATTCAATATATTATAAAAAACTCAGCCACTGCAACGCGTGGCTGGGTCGCTGTATATATATATATATATATATATATATATATATATATATATATATATATATATATATATATATATATATATATATATATATATATATATATATATATAATGTATACAAATGTAATTGACATAACACTGTATAACTGAAATAACAATTTTTTTATATTTTCATTTAGTTTTAGAAATTTACATATTTTATTTTTGGAAACAAAATATGGCGAGTATTTTAAATATGAAAGTAAGTTAGTTAGAACAAAATTTATTTTTATTCCAGTTACGATAATAAATAAGAAGTATATAATGAAAATGAATACAAATAACATTTTATTTCATTATTTCATACATAGGTCTTTCTTTTTAATGATTTATGTTTAAAATAATGGAGCAAAAATTGTTGTTCAAAATTCATTTATCATGAACAAGAAATTTAGCTTTTTTGATAAAATTTTAATAGTAATTCCTTAAGAAGTTCAAGGACATATCTTATATTTGGAAATGTTTTAGTACAGAAATAAAAGGAAGCATAGTTTGACAGGTTTGTCATCATAATTTTTTTCAAATTTTTCTTAATGAGTTTAGAGTGTGAAATAGAAAAAAATTGTGAAATGAAAAATGCGTATAAAATCCTTAAAACAAAGTTGTGATAACTTCGAATTTCAATTTAGTTTCTATAAGATATACAACATTTATAAATAATTAGAATTCCGAAAGATTTTTTTAAATTGTGCCTTTTTATTAATCTTGTAATTTATTATACCATTTAAAGATTATTTTCTTCATGTATTGATTAGATATTTTTAGAAGCAGTGGGAATTTTTTTATTTAAAGGATAAAAGAATATATATATTTTTTTCTTTGCAATCAACATTCACGATGCTGTTATTCATTGAAATTATTCTTCCAAATTTAAGGCTCTTCAACACAGTCCTTACTAAAGTTGTTAATAATTTGTGGAAATTATATTTATGTGTTTTACTTAATGAAGCTGAATGAAACTTTTGTGTTGGAGTTATGTTACGTAATTTCTAATAATTTTAAAATATTAATTTGATTACTGTAAATAAATAAAATTAAATGATTGAAGTAAAAAAATATATAATAAAAATAATTCATTATTCTAATACAGAATTTTTTACAAAGATAAATCTTCAGCAACATACGTGTTTCGCATAAAATTTCTATACTGAATGTTTTTATAGTTACTTGTGCCTCCATAAACATTTAGTAGTTATGTAATTCTTTAATTTATTAATTGTTGATGAGATTTTGATATTGACTGAAATATTATTATTTTTAATAAAAATAATCATTAGTATTATTCGCAACATTTAATTTACTTAAATAAAATTTTCCTTATTTCATCATTTCTATATTTTTGAATCATTTAAAATTATATTCATATACTTTACTTAAAAAAACCCAACCTGAATAAATTTTCTACGGAGTTTTCCTTAATTATTTCTACATTTTATAATATTCTTTCAGTGTACTTAAGTCAAATTAAATGTACCGTTGTGGAAGACAATGTACAAACTACATGTGACTTGTTCATACTTTCTTTCTTAAAACGTCTTTTGACAAGAAAGCTACAAACTGTATGATGCCAGATTGTGTAAATTATAATTTCTTTTCTGTTCTTAAAATATCATTTGGAAATACAATGAAAAGTTTTAGTTGTAAATAAAAACACGATTGTTCTATGATACGTATTAGTGAGTGTGTGTCGTATATAATTAATAAAAATTATTATTTGTTTATTTACTGTCGCACACAATAATATTGAACGGTAGATAATTTTTAATAAGAATTGTTTGTAATTTAAATAATGCAAAAATAATATACGTTTATATTTGGCAGTTTTATTATAAAATTACTAAAAATATTACATTTTATTAGTGACATCAATAAAATTCTACGCTGGTCACTCATGGATTGTGAAACTAATTTCATAATATAAATAATAAATACTTATAGGATTTTTTAGGCTTCATTTTTCATAATTTGAAAAATGCTGTAAATAAATTATGAAAAATGAGATCTCAAATGTATGATATATATTTATATATATATTTACAGGGTATAATTATGTTATTCTTTAAACTTTAAACATGGAATTATGAAGTAGTTATTTTAAAATCTTCATTTATTGTTATAATGTAAATTTATGACCAATCTGAAATTCTCTTCCACTCAACTTTTGATTAAAAGAATACTGTATGAATGTTAGGTTCATTTACATTGGTTATTGTTTGTGATCTAACTAAAAATAATAAATAACAATTGAGAGATTTTTTTGACAAGATAATTTAAAAAACATAAAGTGGATTAATTCCTATGATCATTTTTTACGATTAGAATTCAGATGCATAAGATAGAGAAAGTTAAATGTTTTCAATGACCATTCAGTTTGACCATCGTAAATAAATTTTTTTTGACTCTGATATAAGATTATGGAAACAAAAGGTGTATAAATGTTAATATAAAGAACATTGTAAGACTTATAAGCATACGTAATTCATATATTTTAACTGAGTATATTACAATGAAAATTCAGATACATAAGATGAAAAAGTAAAATATTCCCAATGTGTGGTTTGATCACTGAAAGCAGATTATTTTTGATTATGTGATCTGATTGTTTAAGCGAATGTTGGATAGATATTAATATAAAGGAATAAGTTTATTTTTAAAAAAATAAAATCCATAGAAATATATACAATATTCTTAATTAATTGAATGAAACGCTTTTCCGAATAACTTAAACTGTTGTTGATAAAAATGAAATTTCTGAGAGGAACATTTATATTATTAACATACAATGCATTTATTTCAGTACATTAGTAGACTTGAAATTATATAGCAATTTAATATGGAATTTAGATTTTTCAAAAGAATTAACATCTTTTGACCAACGAGTTCTCATTGGGTTGAGAATAAAAGAAACAAGAAAATCACTGTCTAAATAAACTCTTCTCAACCAATGAAGAAGCATATTCGACGTTAAGAAAACTCCCTATGTTTATGTAACACCTGACATAGAAAAAAGAAGAATTTTATGTTTAAATTTTATCGTATGAAATAGTAAAGCAGATAAATAATATTGATTATCTAAAGCTATTGCTAATTACAAAATACTAACAACTTATACCTAATACTAACACTAAATACAACAGCTTAAGCAGCAATTCATTTTTTATTCCTATAATACAAAGTTTTACATGGTTCCGTTAATAAGAGCATATATGAAACGAAAATAATATTGTGTATTGAGTATTAGGACACTTTTCTGACTTAAATCCAAGAAAATTGATAGTATGGCATTTGTTAGATGCATATAAGAGAAACCAACTCCTTTTCACGTTGGAGTTGGTTTCGGACTTACAACTTACAGAGAAGAATTAAAATTTCGAAGTTTTATCAAGAAACTAATACGATGCAGGTAGTTTGTTTAGAGTATATCAGCCGAATTTATGAGATACAGATTAACAAAATTAAAAGAAGAATAAAATTTTATACTAATTCTTTTTTATTTATTTCTTAAAAGCCCTCTATTTTAAGATAAACCAAATGAGAGACACCACATTATAAAACTCTACTAGCGATTGTTTGCAGCTTAAGTAAAACAGTTATAAAATTTTAGTTATTTTTATCATCTATAGTACAAATATTTAAAATTTATATAATGTAAATTTTAATTTAAATATGGTAAATTCAAAAATCTTATAATCATATATAAGCATGCAACTTTGATAATAACATAGCTGTAACATAAAATACTTGAAAAAATTAAGAAATAAATATTTTCAGCAATTGCTATACCATTTTATTTATCAAATGCTTAATACTTGTTTATCTGTCTAATAAAAAAACACAAGCATATACAGATTAAAATATCTGTATATGTTTGTGTTTTTTATTAGACAGATAAACAAGTATTAAGCATTTAACATTAATGTAGTAAACTTAAGAAATAATTATGACTTTTTAAGAATTTTACCTTGATTATGAATACTTAATAATTTACTTTGAATATTTCTCTCCTTTGAAAAATGTCTATTCTGCTTTTCTAATCGCCTTTATATGGAACTTATTAATTTTCATGGTTACATAAACTCTTTTTTGAACTATATGAATAGTGTATATAAAAACATTGATTTATAATTCTGTACAAGAATTTGAAATTCTACATTGCTTTTAATTAAATTTTATTTATTCATTTAAATATTTGCAAAGTAATTATCAAAAAATATATACATAGTAGTAATTTTGCTTTTTAACTTTAATATGTTGAATATAATATTTTGCTTTTGATTAAAAATCTTTCAGAAAAGTCTTAATTTATTTAATAGCTATGCTTAAATTTAAAAATATAGAAACAAGTAAACTAGCGTTTTAAAATATTTTGCTTTCTTATTGATAACGAATTAAATTCACAATCAAAAATACGAGGATATAATTTTAATTAATTTATATACACCCTGACTTGAGGGTTGTTTTAATTAATTTCTTTACGAACAAAATATTTAACTTAAACTGTAAAAAAGTAATTTGCAACGGAAAATTCCATTTTTTATTTAAGAGAACAAAAAAAATATATAAAAAATCATATTATACTTAAATTTGATATGATATTCTAAAAATTTAATATTTTTATATTCTAAAAATTAAAGTATAATTTGTCTAAGCTATTCTCTGAAATTGTGTTTCAAAAATGCATGCTTTATTTTAAAAAAAAGATTTTTAAGTTATATGTTATTTTATAATAATGAAACATCACATTATTAAATATTCTCTCGATCATTTTCTCAATTATTTCTAAAGTTATCTTTCTTCTTCATATAGGCATTTTGTCAATAAGTTATAAATGTATTTTATCGTTTCCTTTATCTAATTTAATGAACTTATTATTATATTATATCGACCACATAAATATTTTTCAACTTTTATTTATATTTTTAATATAATATATAACTATAAGAGTGTAAGTAGAATTGGCATTTTTCCAGATCACTGTTATCTTACCTTTTTTAGTTTCAGTTTCTTACTTTCATATAATCGTAATTAACAGAACACACTGCCTGTAATATGCTATTAGGATATATTAAAATATAAAAACCATATCTATTTCCAACTGATGTTACTTACATTTTTACAAATTTACTAACACATTTAATTTAATATAGTGTATTATAATACATCTCATTAAAATTAATATCATTACATCAAATATTACAATATAACTATATTGTACTTAAAAAAAATTCAAAGCTCCTTTGATAGATATTCTTCTTTTGAATACTTTTTACAAGTACTTTAAAAATATTTTCTATATTAAGAAAGTAAGCCTTTGAATTCAAAGTCAAATAAAACTCATTTTATATTGAAATAGTACATATAATAGTTATACACTAATGGCTATATAGATCATAAGTGCTCTTTCTAAAATTAAGATGATTTACATTAAAAGATAACTGATATCAAAATTAGCAGTTATCCTAATAACTCTGTTATTCGATGGGGAAACATCATTACTGATTACGAGTGTGTATTTCGTATGTATGTATATATCTGATTCTGTTTGTAATTGACTCACTACAGAGAAAATCTTCAGTGGCCGGAAACAGGAAATGGTTTACGAAACTAGATTAAAGTAAATTATAATAGAAGCAAACGTGTGCACTTAATTCAATAAATGGGTTTACTAACATGAAAGTATCAGTTTGCGTGATCACTGAAACCGTAACTTAGGGAGTTGAAATTATTACTTTTTGGTTCTACTCTGATTCTATTATGCAAATTAGGATATTTATTTAAGTCAATGGTATTTCATATATTATTATCTATTTCTATAATGAAATATTCAGTTTTAACTTTGATGTTTCCTTTTATGTAAATCATAACCTTTTTTTCATGTTTATTTATTATAGAACAATTCAAAATTAAAAGAAATAGGAGATTGTAAGATTATTAAAAATGTGATTAGTCAATGAATTAGTATTTTTGTATGTATGCATGTATTTCTCTCTCTCTCTCTGTATATATATATATATATATATATATATATATATATATATATATATATATATATATATATATATATATATATATATATATATATATAACCCTAATATACAAAATTTAAGGTACCCGGACACATTCAGTGCAATTTTTTTGAAATACACTGCATATATACATGGTAACCATTTTTCTTATTTAATTTTTAGAAAACATTAATATTGAGCTACTAATGTTTGATGTATGCCTATATTATTTTTCAGTAACGTTAAATATGTATACAATTTTAAGCATTTTTTAAAAAACTTAAAAAATGCATCATCAAAAATTATTAAACATATTTGAAGAATATTAATACCAAATAATCTATATGTTGTTGTCTAGACCATGTACTAAAGTTTTAAATTTTTGGTTACAAAATAAAAAAATTAGGGCTAGTTGAATATTTATTCTGAAATTTTAGCCAAATTTTCTATGCCATTATTTGAATAACAGGCCATAATTTAGGAAATATTTAAATGATTAAAATTCTATTTTAGTACATTCTCTGGAATACAATATACAGATTAAACTCATAAAATTTCATAGTGATATTATGAAAATATTTTGAAGTATTATTTTTGAAGCGTGCAAATTATAAGCAAAAACCATGTTATGAGAAAATCACAGTTAAAGATTAAAGTATTTTGTCTTTATAAGAAATTTTCATATTTTCTGATTAATTTTTTGATTTGATTTGCTGATTGATTTCCGGAAAAGTAATAATTATATGTATATTTTAAAGGCTTACTATATTTATATTTGAAATTTAAACACATTTTGAACTTATTTTTAACATCCTGCTGGCCTTTTAAGAGCCCACTTCAGCTTTAAATGTTCTCTTATGGGGTTTCCTAATCTTTACGAAATCTTTCTCATATCTCGGAATCTAAATAACGTAGAGACGAAAGCAAATCTGTTTTTGAAATCTAATTAAATTCCTTATTTTACGAAAGAATAAAAAAAATTATCATTTTTGGTCGAAATTGATGTTTTTAACGTGTATGAAAACCTTAAAATTATAAAAAATGGAATGTATAGAGCATGCCATTTTTTTGTTCGATGGCTTCACGCAAACCAAAATGGGAAACACTGGTTGCAATAGATGATAATTGATGAGTGTTTACACAACACTCAGTAATATATGCTCTTAAATTATTCCTTTTTGTTGAAAAGCATAATTCCAAATAAAATAATCAACATTAACTGTGATGCATTTTTTTATTCAGAAGAATAAATTTTCATTCAATTCATTTCAATATTATTCATTTTTTCAATTGCGGAGTATATGATACAGTAATATTTGGCAATAAAAATGCAGAATGTTTTCTGAAACTAAGCTTGATATTCAAAAAATTATACAGTCTAAAATAAATAGGTATCTTTTTAAATTCTTTTTTTCAACAATTATATTCTTGTTTACTCGTCGAATGATCTTCATTAGAAATAGAATTTTTCACATTATCGTTTAGTAACGGAAAATTTCTCATTTTAGGAAAAGCTTTTTCAATAAAAAATATTATGTAGTTAAATCAGTAGTTGTTATTTTATCAACTCGATAATTCTGTCAACTTGTTCTTTTAATTACCTTTTTCTTCTCCATTGTATTAGTATGTACCATTAAATATCGAAATTACAAAATCTTGATTTTCTTTGATAAATGTCAAAATATTCCAATTACTTTATTATATTTTTATTCTTTCAAATCTTCCCAAGTGAATTTCGACAACCATAAATATGCTTCGATGGAATTATGAAAGAGAATATCGAAGGTGTTGGAGGAGTCAGTTGATAAATTATTTGACGTGTCTTGTTCCATGTCGCTTGGCATCTACTTGTTAATTTCAAGTCGTTACAATTATGGTGACATCAAGTCCTTATAGTTGGGTAACTGAAAAAATATAGGTATTTTGCAAGTACTTCCACAATCAACTATATGAATATTAACATTCACCAAAGATATAATTAATGATATTATTATACTTGAGACCATCAACAGGGTGTGTCGACAATCACAAGTATGCTTTGAAGATGCTCAAAGAAAATACGTTGTTAATTATCTCTTGTTCCGAATCCAATTAGCTATTGCTGTACTCGATTGTTAAAATGTGATACCATTATTATTAAAAAAATTCCTTAATATCATAGTTTACCACTTTTACGAAAAAAATATTCATTGTAATATTTTTACATAAATACATGAAAAAAATTTATTTTAA